>CAWUFW010000826.1:3360000-3528378 GCA_963921515.1 Calotriton arnoldi
TTTATTTATTACATTTTGCTCTATTTTTGTAACTTAGTGTGGGATCCTTTTTGTGTGGTGTTTTCAATTTTTGCACTGTTTGAAGTTTTACAAAAATACTTTACACATTGCCTCTAAGTTCAGCCTGACTACTCTGTGCCAATCTACCAGGGGGTTGAGCACATGCTAATTTGGGGGTTTGCTTGCGCCTTGCCTTGACTAGGATTGTGGTTGCGGCTTGACCAGGGCTCACACTCAAGTGAACCAGTAACCCAGTTACTAACACAAAGGGTCGAGGGGCCATAAAACTGCCAGAAATATATGAAAACTTCACATGGGTCACTATTTCAAGTTTCTTTCCTTACAGAAAGGTAGGCGGGTGGAGGCCTCTTACATAGGAGGCCTGGTCGTCCATTTCAGGCCTTATCAAAGGGTGATTTCAGAGGACATGGTGGGGTTACCTATGCACCAGAAGAGTTTGCTACTGGGAGGGTATCTTCAGTCCCTAAGTATATAAACCAGGCTTTACTGCAGTCTAGAAGACGCTTTAAATGTGACAGGAAGCCTCTAGGCTACAAACCTGTCTAAAACTGACAGAATACATGGCTGTATCCCTAGATACCCCAAAAGGATGCCAGTGCATAACATTTCTACCAGGAAAGGATATCACAGAGACTGCTGCACCTCAATATCACATGCTGGGTGGAGAACAACCTGGACTTGGAAATCAGACACTGTCCACGTGATTATCAAAGACTTGGTGGACAAAAACCTGGACTGCAAAATCAAAGAAACGGTGCATCTCAATATCACACACTGTGTAACACAAAACCTCTACTGCAGCAAATGAGTCTATGTAACTGAACAAGGTATTAGACTTAGACATTTTAAAAAATGACTCAAAAACTGCTACTGAGTGGTGCACCTGAGGGAAAGGAAACCCTTATTTCCATTTACTTAAATAAAGACATATCTGTGACCACAGAAGCAATGTCTTGGAGTCATCATATCACAAATGTGATCCCTTATCCAAGGGTGGGAAATTGGGGACTCGCTTCATTGCTTGCTCTAAGGCTCATTAGCACTGTGATAAGCCACTGAAGTAGCTGTGATACATGTGACAATGTATCCCTTCATTTCGCAACTCTAAGGTAATAACTAATTAGTGTACAGTAACTATGCCATTTTCTCATTAAAGGTGTCTATTAGTGTCACAGTCAGACTTTAATGTAAAGAATTATAGATGGATAACTTTCTATAAGAGTGATATTTTCACCAGGGGGTTCTGAGTGACATCAAATAAACAAAAAGAGTCAAGCTTGAGCTGTCCATGATGTCACTCGGACTCTCAAGGTGATAAACACCCCCTTTATTTATAGTTATACGTACAATGTATTGCTTTGTATGACCTCCCCACGCCCTCTTTCCCTGCTCAGTTCATCAACGCCAGAGTAGTGTCACGGGGGAGCCATGTATAAGCTGATGCTCAGCCATCCAAGCACAACACATTTGGCCTTCGACACCCGTTCCACTATCAGTTACAAAACAATACTAGGTGATTTGCCTCCCACCTCCACTGGCTTCGACATTACCCACCCCTGCCCAACTAAATAAAACACAAATGCCCAACTAAATAAAACACAAATGCCCCGTGGCCTGCTACTCTCCCAAACAAATTACTCCCCTTGTCCTAGCCCCGTGTCTTACCATTCTCCAAATTAACCATCTACAATACCTTCCTCTCACCCTTCCACACCCTCAATACAAAACATCTATATATATCATCCTGTTATCTTCTAAGTCTCGATCTTCATCAACACCTCTCTGAGGAAAATCCTCCAAATCCGTTGGTCCTACACCATCAGCAACAACGACCTATGGCAGCAGACTCTCTAACTCCTTGCTCAAGAAAAAATCATGAAAAGATGCTGAGGCTGGATAGGACATGCCCTCTGCCTACATCAAACACCATCAGGCAAGCCATCACCTGGAACCCTCAAGGGAAAAGGAAAAGAGGATGGCCAAGAAACACCTGGTGTTGAGGTCTCCAGGCTGACTTCAAGGAGTTGGTTTACACCCGGAGTCAGATTGAAAGAAAAGTCCAGGACAGAGATGGCTGGAGAGACCTGGTTGATGGCCTATACCTCCGGAGGGGTAGTAGGCATAAGTGAGTAAGTCAGTGGGCCTGATTACGATCTTGGGGGACAGGGTTACTTTGTCACAAACATGACGGATATCCCGCGCACCAAATTACAATTCCATTATATACGATGGAGCTTGTAATATGGCGGACGGAATATCCATCACATTTGTGACGGAGTATGACATCCGCCAAGATCATAATCAGGCCCACCCTCCCACACCAGCCTCTGTGCATTCCCTCCACTCACTCTTTCTCATACTTATTATCCCTACCTGGCATCTTGTTACCCTACCACCAGTGACAGCAGGCATTTTTCGTGGGTGGCGGGCGGGTGCGGGTGCGGGTGCACGTGGGGGGCTGATGGGGGACGTGGGGGAAAACAGGAAAGAAAAAAAAAAGCAACACTTACCTTGCCCGCCGGGTCCCACGTCTCTGCTCCTGCTCTCCTCGTCAAACCGAGGCAGAGGAAGCACAGCAAAGGCTCTCCTGACCAATCACAATGCTGAAAAACAGCATTGTGATTGGTAAGCACCCAGGTTCTCCTGACCAATCACACCGCTGCAATGCAGTGTTGTGATTGTTTTTGAGCGTCCTGGTTCGACGCTCAACCAGGGAATGGGGGCCTGGGCTTGTTCTCCACACAGGCTGCAATGCAGCCTGCATCGAGAACTGGGAAAGTGTGCATGACTGGTTTGGGCGGCCCGAGAGGGCAGACCAAACAGTCATTGCGCACTTAGGAGTGGGCAAACCACTCCTCCCCTGCCCTGCTCTGGCAGCAGAGCAGCCCTGAGCGCGCAAAGGAAACATAAAATGATAATAAGTAAAATGTATTATCATTTTATATTTCTTTTACTTCACTGCTCAAAAGCAGTGGGACGACGCTCCTCCACCATAGCGGAGGAGCTGCCCCTGTCTACCATACAAATACATTTCCTCGTTCTCCAAACTTGAGGCTGAGTTCTCCACACTCACTGTGTGGGCAGCAACTCTGTGAGAGCTGCTTATCAGTGAGGCTTGCTTTTCCGCAAAGATTCTTGTTTGCAGGGGGGTGGTGGGTGGTGGTGCAGGAGTACCACTTGCATTCCTCCATATCATTCGTGTCTTTAGAAAACAGACCTAGGCGGTGGGAGGTGGTGGAATTCCTCAGTGAAAGGCTGAACCTTGTCTACCAACCCAATTCCAAGCGGGTAGGAGGCACCGAACAGAGGACAGTTCTCCGAAAGCCAGTTAATTGAGGACTGTATTACTCTGTTAGCTGTGGGTCTTGTCTGACCCATGGCTGAAAGTTAAGCTGGCTATGGTGACCTCTTGTACAATACACTCCTTCGTGTCTGTGGAAGGCCGGTGACCATCATTGGCCATTCCACCACTTCACTGTTGTCTCTGAAGACTTGGCCAAGGCACGGAAAATACGGGGAAGTAACTGCTTCTCTAAGATCTCATAGCAAGTAGCTTTTGTTTTTGTCACTGTGACATAATAGCAGTGAGCAACTGGATTTGAAATCCAGTACCACGGGAGCCATTCATAAGAAAATTAGAGACAGGTTTTATACAGGGATTGCCGCCCTTCATGAACTATGTGTTATTAGTGCTCTTGGAAGTGTGGAATCTGAACGTTGTCTAATTCAGCAGCCACCATCAAAGTTTCTTTCACCCTTTATTTAAATAATTAAAATATTGTTAAACCTCGCATAACCAAGAAATGCACAGATGTGGTTGAGTCGATAGGGATTGGCAGATTGGGATAGGTGGTGAAAAGAAAGAAAGAAAGGAGAAGAGGATGATTATAAAAGAGATAGGTACCAAAGAAAGTTGAAAGTCAACCAAAGCAAACTGTAATCCACAAAGCAATTTTCAGATTATTCAGTGGATACTGCCTCTCAATTGTGAATAGCGAACCAAGAATAGAAAATCAACATATGATCCGAAATCTACAAAACAAATCACACACCGTCAGTAAACTCCTGCAGGAATCTGACTAGCAGCATCAAACAGCTAACAGGGTCAAATGCTATTAACATCACTCCTCGTCACTTTCTACTTGCTGTTTCCCTGCTCAACGTCTGTTAGGGAATATAGGAGGGACACTAAAGTGGGCTGCCACAATGTGAGAGCAACCACCAAATGGACTCTGAGGGGCATATTATCAAGCCCCTATCGCCACCACAACGTCACTTTTTGTGACGTTGTGGTGGCGATAGGGTCAGCTTCCTATTATCAAGGCAGCGTTAAGCCACTTAACGTGGCTTAAAGCCCCGTTAAGTGGCTTAACGCTGCCTTGATAATAGTGCCCAGAGTGTATTTGTTCCTCCGCATTGCTGTTCGCCTCCACAATGGTTTCTGTGCCCGGATGCGGTAGGATTAACAGGGCAAACCCCGATTCCTAATAAGACTTAATAAGAGAATGGCACACTAAAGTGCCCCGCAAGAGGCCCATGCACGTGTATTATAAATGGAGCTACGTCTGTGTTACATGTTCAGTGATCCCTGCATACACAACAGCACAATTGTCTCTGTCCCCAAGGGAGAACTCTCCAGGGCTCTCACTAATTGAAGAGGTGCCCTAAATGCAGGCGAACAATCAGGACCATGTCAGTTCTACATCACTGGGGATGTCTGTTGCTGTAGTTGACTACAATGGATTAATCCCATTGATCTGTTCTGCATGTAGGTGGTGTGTGTGCTGTGAGGTTTCAGCGTGCCTGGAACGTTCATACAGTCTATTGTGTGGTTTTAGCTTTAGGTAATGGTCTTCTAATGTTCTGACATTGTGAAACATGCCAATGACAGGCTGGCTCCTTTCTCAAAGACATTGAAACCAGACCTGTGTGCCATTTAACCCACTCTGGAAATGATCGGTTGTCAGTGCACGAACCCCCACACAAGCCGAAAGCTATGGGGTATATTCACAAGAGCGTGTGATAACTACCGCAAGAGTAGCGTAGCGCAACTTTCAATAACGCAGCCTATCACGGAAAAATAACCCCGTGTCAACGTGGAATTCACAACAAGGCGGTAGCATGCGATAGTCACCAGATAACGCGTCAAATGTCAGCGTGTAAATCAAAACAACGCCCAAAAAATGCAAAACGCGAGAAATCATGCGATGAGGCCAATCGCGGTACAAAAAGCTGCGAAAAGCAGCTTCAGGCCTGCAACTCCCACGCGTCTGGCGGGCAATTGCACCATGAAAACCACAGGCACAACACACCAGAAACAAGCCAAAGCACGTAGCAACATCCATGCACCCTGACCCAGCGCAGAGGGCAACGCGAACACCACAACCCCCACAGACCACCAGCAAGGAACAAGTGGGTCGGGGAAGGCCAAGGAGAAAAGGGAGAGGAAGACGGGGTGCAGACCGCAGGAAAACAAGACCAAGGCCACGGAGGCGACAGAACACTACCAGCAAATGACCCACAAGCAGACCGCCTGGAATGCAGTCGCAGAGCCCAGGAGGCCAATCCAGGAGGGCAAGAGGCGCCGGCAGGACCTGACAACCTAAACCAGGTACAAACCCGCTGCCAACAGGAAGGCAGCAACGGCGACAGGCGGTGGCAGTCCAGCGCCACAGGAAGAGCAGGAGGAAACCCAGGCCACAGTGTGGAGAGGGTGCAAGGAGTAGGGAGTACGGACACAGCCCGACAGGACCTGACACAACAACAACAGGGTGAGAATCCAACAGGGACTGGGGGGACGGTGGGTGATGGGCACAATGCCACACATGCACAATGAGGTGTAACACACTGCACACACACAATTACCCAGGGACATGTCCCCCATCCCCGTGGCACACTGCAGCACACACACATAGCAATCACAGCACATACTATGACAATGTGGCACAAAGTGCAACACCCACACTGCAGAACAGGGGACACAACTGGGTCCAACCAGGCACAGTAACAGAACAATCACATCGGACAGAGCAGGGAACTGTGAGATGCACATCTACCCCCACAACCCCACATCAGCCATGTAGGCCAAATGAACACTGTCCCAACTCAAATAGCCACCACCTCCCAAACACTCACAATGTACATCCTCACACAGTCTGCATGTCGACAAGAACAAGGCGCCAACACAATGCCAACATGCACCTCCCCTTCACAATGCAGAGGGACAAACAACACCTCCAGCAGGTCAGAACAGACAACCCATCAGTGATGCCCGAGACGAACACCACAGCCCAGACACCGACGCCCTACAACAGCCCATGGACATCCCACACAACCCACCACCAGGGCAGACAAGGAACTCAGAGGAGAACCCAGCCCCTGCAACAGACCACACAGCATGAAGCACCCGCAATCACGGCTGGCTCACAACACTTCACCCACCCACACATGGCATTCCAATGCCAGGTGGCAGAACGCCAAAAGGAGGTGGCCCAACAGGTGAGGGTGTTGCCGAACCCATGGAATGCGAAATAGAACACATACGTGGGTGTCCAATACCCTTCAGGGACCCCCCACACCCAACAAAGGAGACCCACACCTCCACAGAGACACATGCACATATCATGTTGAACTGGCCACGGGCACGTGCACCCGGCCCCTTTATTGGCAGGGCCACATGTACAGTGACGCCTGTGCTGGATGTGTGTGGGGTGAGTAGAAGCCAGCCCGCACGGAGTGCTTGGTGCTGCCAACAACCTGAACAGTGGACACCAGTGCAATGGAAACAGAAAACACCAGCATAACAGAGTCAACTGCAGAGCAACATGGAGGGATCCGGAGTAAGGACAGAGGTCACCCAATATTCAGTCTGGACATTCCTTGAGTTGCAGTGCACTGAGGCAGGGGCACTAGAGAAGAGCGCGCTCATGTGAAGAAATTGCTAGGATTGTGCCCCTTAGGATCTGTCCTGATGCAGATGCAGTGGGGTGTGTTACACCTGCATCAACTTCCTCATCAACGTCCCAGGTCTCCCACACTGCCTGAGGTGACAGTTGGGTCTGCAGTCCACAGCGCAATACCCAGCAATAGATCCGGGTGTGTAGCTTGACTACCACCACCAGTCTGCATTCCTGCCGTGGGGCTGTTGCCTCCTGCCCTCCCATTGTCTGTGCCCTCTCCCTTCCGCACACTTGACACATCTTCCTCATCATAGTCCCAGGTCTTCCCCACTGCATGAGGTGACATTGCTGCGCAACCTCACAACAGCACAAAACACAATCAGTAACGGACAATGGCTTGCGGTGCACTGAGTCACTGGCACCTGGAGTGCTGAGCAGGGTATCAGGCCGATGATGGCATCCACGACAGGTCTGAGCAACTCCTAAGGTCTGTCAGGACCACCGTTTGGACTCTGGCAGATGGCGGTTGAAGCTGGTCCTTGCGGTGGTGGCGTGTGCCTCCTGCGGTGATGTGACGTCCGGGCCGGTCAAGACTCAATGCCATGTGTGGGCCCTGGTGGACCGCAGTTGGGGCCGGAGGAGGCAGACAGCACAGGGCCACAGACACATGGCGTTGATGACCCCAAGACCATCGCTACGGAGGCCATTCAATGTCTCAGAAGAAGGGGTCCCAGGCCTGAGCAGCACAGAGTTAGTGGCCCCGGATGCACTGCGGCCGGCACAGGCACCCAGCCACGGGACGGTGACTTGCGGTGCAGTCAGATGGGCCATGCGACCAGAGCGGGTCCCCATCAATGTCCGAGGTGTATGTTGCGGAGGGTTTCGGGGGACTGTGGAAGGTGTCCTCCAGGGCATGATGCGGAAGGTCTGATGTTATCTGGAAGCAGCAAATGGAGGAGTGGAAAGCGCAACCCTCGTCCTCACCAACAATTCGGGATCAGCTGCATGAGGATGAAAACTAGCCCCTAGTCCATGGACTCAAACGCCACCAATGTCCGACCAGTGAGTGTCCATGAATGTCGGGGAACAAACTTAGTGGCACAGGTGCTGTGAGGAGATGCAGTATGCGATGATGCCCGTACACAGATGTGAACTCCAAGAATGCCAAATCAAGGCTCTGTGACCTACTGGACCGCAGTCTAGGCCGGAGGCAGCGGTCAGCAGTGGCTCACAGCCACGGGTCGTTGGCTCGCGAGGCACAGAGTTGGTGACACAGTGGCAGTTGTCAGTAGTGTTCAATCACCTCCGTGACGCTGATCCTGTTCCCTCCGGACTGCAATGTGTCTTCCTCTTACGCCCCTCCGTGCGTATGAGGAAATGTATTCTGCCTTCTGAATTACCGATGTTCAGTTACAAATCAGTGATCTCACTCGTGCGCAGCGTAGTCCGAGGGCAGTGGTCCGCGTAGGCCCACAGACACGTGTGGTTGTGATGCCATGCACAAACTTGTTGCCACCACATCGGAGGGTGTACAGTGTATTGTTCTCTGCCTTAAATGATGTCCACTGCCATAGTGTAATCGAGACTCAGTTCCAAATGTGTGACCTACCTGACCATGGTGTAGGCCTGAGGCAGCGGTCAGCACGGCCCATTCACCGAGTGTCGCCGGCATAGGTTGGATGGCCCCACCGGCCTGCATAGTTCAGGTTCAGTGGCTCCACGTGTAGCAGCCTGGCGTTGAACAGGGTTAGTGGCACCACATGTAGCAGCCTGGCGCTGAACAGGGTTAGTGGCACCACGTGTAGCAGCCTGGCGTTGAACAGGGTTAGTGGCACCACGTGTCGCAAGATGCCCATATGGAACTATGCCTCACTGAACTGAGGGGGTCTGGTGCTGTGGCCACTGGCCGGGAAATGGGGTCACTGCCATTCATGACTCAAGACACAGTTCCACATGTGGGACCTACTGGTCCGAAGAGTAGGCCGGGGGCGGCAGTGGAGTACGTCAACGAAAAAGGAATAAAGCGGGCCGGTGTCGTGGCAGCCATTATGGTCTGAGGTGGCTGCCAAGGTCTTGGGCCTCGGGCTTGTGGCTTGCGCCGGCACTTGGTGGGCCCTCCTTGACACACGCCGGTGTCGGCAGGTGATCAGTGTGGCCTGGCTGCACAGGGGCTGGCCTGACGGGTCCGTGGACCAGCGTGCCGGGGTCCGGCAGGCGCACGGCATCTCAGGCAACTCCGCTCACGGGGATGGCGTCGGCCTCATGGCGAGGTGGGAGGCGCCGCCCTGGCAGAGACGTGGGTCTTTCCGGAAGTGGACCACGCCCAGGCCTACGTGGTTTTTATTCACACCCCTACGCTGGCGTGGCGTATGCCGGGCCATCCCACTCCGCTGACGCTTAGGGGGGCGTAACAGGCAACATTTCCGTGAGGTCCCCCACTGGCTGTGGTGACATGGTGGCGTCCACTGTCCACTACACTCCATACGCAAGCGGTGTATGTCGCCATGGATATGGGTGTGTTCTGCATACTGCGAGGTGTCCAGCACATCTCCGGCACTGTTGGCATTGTGTACTTTCCCAATCATGGTTCTACTGCATCCTTCACATATGCCTGGTTGCCACCTCTCCACACATTCGGCTAGTATGTGGCTGAGGTGCCATGCCATTGCTGGCTCATTTTCAGGGCTTGCCCATGTGGACATTGTAAGTTGTTCTGTCGTGTCTGGTGGGTGGGCATATTGTTGTGCCTGTTGTATGTGATGTTGTGACGTGTGCATTGCCAGAGTTGTGAGTTGCATGGTTGTGGTGTTGAGGTGTGTGGGGTGTTCATTTGTATATTGCCAAGGGGCTGTACATTTCCCTTGTTGCCATCCTGGGAACGCTGGTTGGCGATGGACTGTCGGAGGATGAAGGTATCATGCACACTGGCTGTGTATTTGAAGGCGACATTGTTGGGTGTTTCACGGTGTTCTGTTGTTGCCTGCACATTGATGTGAGATGTGTGCTTCCTGTTGCGGTGATTGTGTGCTGTGTCACCAGGGGGCACAGGTAGTACATGTGTGCTGTGTGTTGCCCCCAACACGTGCGTGCATCCTGCTATGGCGTATGGTCCTTGCTTGGTCTCCAGCGGATCCTGCGCATTGTGTTGTACGTATGGGGACTGGGGTACCAGGGTGATGGTGATGTCCAGGACAGGTGTGGGGGACTTGGATGTGGCTGGCTGTGGGACTCCTCCGACTCTGGCGGGTGTTAGATGGGGTCTCAGGGGCCAACAGGTGCAGCCACGCCATCAGCTTTGTGTGGGGTGGGATGTTGGTTGTCCGCTGTGTTGTTGCCGTAGGCCTGTTAGGCGATGATGATCAGGATGCGTAGGTCGGTTGTCCCTTTCAGCCTGGAGTGGAAGGTGACATTGTCAGATGTTGGGTCTGTGCGGCTGGTACGTTTCCTGGGGTTCCGCTGTCTTTGTCTGCGCTGCGTCTGTGTTGGTCCGGGGGGGGGGGGGTGTTCCGGGTGTGGGATGGGGTCCTGGGGTGGTGCGGGTGGGTGTTGTGGCCCTCTTGGGTGTCCGGGCTGCATGATGTTTGGCTCCATGGCATCTGTTGCCCTTCGGTTGTGGCCCTGGGCTGTGCTCCCTTTTGTGGTGCTGGCTGCCGTCCGACTTTACACCAGGTCAGAGCAGGTGTAGATTTCCTGGTGCTAACGCGCCTTATCGTCTGTTTTGTGTTTTTATCGCGGATGTGGCTGGTCGTTGTGAATGTTGAGGTGTGCTGTTGTCTCGGCTTTTGTCACGGGAACGCCTACTCTGCATCTCATTAGCGATATTTGCGAGGGTCCCCTGTGGCGATGTTTTTTGCATCTGCTATCGCGGGTAAACTGGTGTTGTGGGCTGTTAACATCGGCTTGTGAATGGGGGGGTAAATTTATCACGACTTTGGCTGCGATAAAGTGCCGTTAATTCGGCGATAGCTCCTTGTGAATATGCCCCAGAGTGTTTCTCATGAAAGCTTCATGGTGAGGAAACAGTACATCCAATAAAGAAAAATTTACCATAGAGTAACCTGTCATGCAAGAAAGATTCTGCTGGACCAATATATATAACTTTTTTCCAATTGAGCGTTTTATTTCACCATCAAACAAACATACTCTAAGCATCAAAACAAAAAATACTTCTACAAAAACAGTTTTGTTACTAAACCAAACATAAATTAATAAAATGCGCACGTTATTGAAATCTAAGTCATTGTATTTTTAAAGAAAATGACTATGGACAATTATATTGATACATATAACTGAGAACACGATTGTAGAGTTATCGTTACTTGTGCTCAACTCCACCTGAACTGTTGTTCGTCCGAACCGTATTTCAGACAATGCTTTCTAGATGTTTTGGAGCAAATTCACGCAGTAATAGTACGACATCCCCACCACTTCATGTACTCTTGAATTATTTTGTTAAAGGACCCCACAATTTCTTCAGAAAGAAGGAATGTCGAAAAGGCAGTGTTGGAAGCAGGGTTGTAACCAGTATTTAGGTGACGCAACCACCCTCAATGCTTTTGGGTTCTTTTGCATGTCCATTTCGGGTGCTCTTATCTCAATTAATAACCAAATGACTTGCTTTTACAATGACAGAACCTGTAAATAAGTACATTGCCAGTAACATGTATTTTGCCTGCTTATCAGCACATCTTTACGCTTTGCCATTATTCATTGGGAGGTGGACAATGCAGGATGTGGTTGTGAATGTTGCTTGGTGTTTCGGCCAGAAGGAGGTCTGCATCAGGTCACTGTTTTCCTCACAGAGACAATGGAAATCTCCTTTGAGAACGTGACATGATGATTAGATTCCCTCAAAGACATGGATGCTAGATCATCTTTCCTTAGGGCACCATAATCTTCTGTTTATTTTTTGCTTTTAGCCTAATGTAGCGGGTCATTGTCAAGCATCATGGCGGATTCTACTCACAGAGAGAAGGAGGAGTTTCTTCCAGTGCTGGAGTCTGTCCCGCCTTGAGGTGCATGTTGCTGTTCTTTTCCTGTGGTCTATCTGGACTAGGGGGGTCTCTAATTCAGTGAAACGAAGAGAACGTCACCGGGCAAGCAGCAGCTCTTCATGGATAGCCTGCATTTGAGCTTCTGTTTTTTTAACAGAATTTAATTTATATAATTAAATACATATGTAATATGCGTTAGGGTTATGGTTAGGGCTAGTGTTGGGTTACGGTTGTGGTTAGTGTTAGGGTCAGGATTATGGTTCATGTTAGTGTTATAGTTAGGATAACCTTTTGGTTTCTGGTTAGAGTAAGGTTAGGATATGGGTTAATGTTAGGATTCGGGCTCGGATTAGGAATCGGGTTAATGCTACGGTTATGGTTAGGATAACAGTTAGGTTTATAGTTAGGGTGAGGGGTAGGATAAGGTTAGAATTAGGGCTAGGTTTTGGGCTAGGGTTAGCAGAAATAACAATGTCTAAGTACATTTTATCACTAGGGGTTACCGGTAGGGCATTGAAGTAATGGCAGGTCGAGCTCATGTGGTTGAATTTATGGCCATTGTATTGCTTGGGATGTGGTTGCAGAGTAATGTTAGGCAGTGTGTTGGAGTAGACGTTATAGTAATGCTCGTCGAAGTACCATCCAGATATGAAAGTGCACTGCCTCCCTCTCCCTCGCCACCTCCGCACTTCCCCCTTGCTGAAGCACTTCAGGAAGGAACTCAAGACCTGGCTCTTCGACTGAGACCTGCAGCACAGTGCCTGCATACCCCCCGGGGTGATGAGCCGCGCTATACAAATACTATTTTGATTGATTGATATATCAGTCTATATTACCTAGCAATAGACCAATGCACGTGTCAATGGTAGCGTAGTGCAGGCGCTGTGATTCAATTAGTGAGGATGCCATACTAGACCGCGGCTCAGCTTTACGCAAGTCGATGGGCACCTCCTAATGCCGACACACACTGCGCATTATAATTGCAACACTTCCAAGACTGACTTTGCGTTTTGGTAATGGCATCTCTAAATCCCCCGCTGCTGTGAGACGCACTGTTGATCTACAGGATAGACAAGAAGCTGTCGCTTCATAGACTCAGGGATTAGGGAGATACAGAACACTGACAAGCTAGAGATTAAAACCCCGGCTTCCGTAGAGCTGGACTCAGTACATGCAGCGCAATCAGCACTCGGCAGAGAAGGAGCTCGCTAATAGAAAGGCCCCGCGAGCACAAGGCGGGTTTGGGTGCCTGGAACCAGGCACTTCATTTTCAATCCGGAATTTTCTGTCGTGAGCAGGAGAGGATTTGCATACACTCACAGCTGTGTACAAGGGGGCTTAGCCGCCACCCTATTCTGTGCAGCAAACACAGCAGTTCATGCAGGGGGTTGGGTTTCAATTATACAGAGTGTGTTTGAAGGCTGCAGGACAGCAGGAGGCGCTGTTTGAACCTGGAATTATAGAGATGACAAGACTGGATTCTTTGACTTGGTAGAGGGAGGGAAGGCACATCTTTCCACCCTCAAATAGTTTAATGCAACACGAGTGAGATGAGGCCTACCACTGATGTGCAGGAAAAGAGGCTTGGGATCTGCTTAAATACCCTGTACTTATAACACGACGTTTCATTCAGCATAAAAGTCTTCATGGCAGTGGCTTGTGATTTGTAAATTGTAATTCTGGTTGTACAAGAAATTGATGAATTTGTACTGTTTAAACCTCCCTTCTTCCCTTTTCTTTTTATCTGCATTGTATTTTTTTTATTGTTTTATTTTGTACAGCTATTTGCCCCAATACACGTATTTTTAGTACTACTATTTTTATGACATGCCTCCTACTGTCTAAGACAAGACACAGAAGATGTTTGTCTTTTTGGCCACAACTCAACCACTGTATTCCTATCAAAGTATTTTAAGAGATCGAGTATAATATTTATTTCACCATATTATTAAAGTTAAATGTATAATCTAACTTATTTATTTATATTTACATATTACCGGGGGGGGGGCCATTATGACAGTACTAGATATGGTGAAAAACGTCCACAAGTTATTTTGTGATATTCCTCACCTTGTGCAGGGATTGCTCAAATTTGATATTTTCATCATTAATTCCCAGCCCTTAGGGGCTCCACACTCCCTTCCAGTAGGGCCCGAAATAAGAGAGACCTTTAAAGGCCGCATCCAGGTAATCGTTAGTTCCATCAGATGCGAATCTGGCCCCTCTCACCCCTCCCTCGTTGCTACAAAACACAATCTACTGGAGACAACATTTGAGAGATGAGGCAGATGTTGTGGGTCCCCAACAGAGACAGCGTGCTCAGAGTCCTGTTGCTAAGTGTTTGCGATGTTATGATGTTTATGTTGTTATGCTATGTTACGTTATGTTATGTTATGCTATGCTATGTTATATTGTTATGTCATGGTATGCTTTGTTATGGGCTATGGTATGTTGTGTTATGTTTTGTTATGTTATATTATGCCATAGTATGCTCTGCTACGCTATGCTATGTTATGCTCTGCTATGCTATACTATGTTATGTTATGCTATGCTATGTTATGCTCTGCTATGCTATACTATGTTATGTTATGCTATGCTATGTTATGTTCTGTCATGCTTTGTTGTGGGTTATGCTATGTTATGTTATGTTATGAATTGGTGTGCTGTGCTATGCAATGCTATGTTATGCTATGCTATGCTACGTTACTTTACGTTATGATATTTTATGTATTTGTATAGCGTAAAACTCACCTGGGAGGCTATCCTGGCGGATACTGACTTGATGCTGGTGCACACTGTGATGACAAGCTTCGGTGTGTACTGACACATTGCACTGGCACGTCAACGCACAGGCTTCCGACGGTGTGTGCTAGGGAGTCATTTCATGCTGCCAGTCACTCCCTGTCCAATACTACGAAGTATTGGTGTTTTGATGCCGGTTGAGTGTCCCCTTTCGAACACCAGAGTTAAGTGACTCTTTTCTAAATGTCGTTCTGTGATGTTGCTTCTTGTTCTTATTTCTCTACTGCAGCTGTTTAACTTCTAGCCTGCTTGCTTCCCTTCAGTGCGTTGCATTGGACTCTTATGAGAAACTGCATTTATCTAGGTAGTTTAACCATGTTTTAGCACATCCCCCCTTCGCCCCCCCCCCTCCTCCGGTTCTTAAGGAACAGTTTTATTTTCTCTATTCAACTGCACCCTGGTATCCATTTACACAGTTTTTGTCGCATCAATTCTTATTACATTGTCGTCTTTTCAAAGTAAGGTTGAACGTTATGTTGACAATGCCAGAGCCAGTTCAGAACAGTATGATTTACCACAGTACTAAACGGTGTGATCCTCAGCAGATGCCTCTAAGTCCCTCTGAGTCTGTTTCCTTGTGTTATTCGGACTAACAAGAGGCAGACCAGCTAGTTTTATTAGCATCCCAAAATAATGTAGCCACACCGGAAGCAGAAGGCAACAAAGCGTGTGCAAGGGAGAGTGCGCTAGGACCTCGTGAACTGTTTGCTGACGTCATTCTGCACAGATAGTCCTGTTTTCAGAGCCATAGTATATTTCGTTGAATCATTTTATCACTTACTGGATGTTAAGCAGAAACTGAGGTAAGGGTTGGTGTGTCAGATTTGCATACTTGAGGTTGTGTACTTTTCACATTTTAGTTTTTGCGATGGGGTGCAATCACACAGGTTTGATAATTGCCTGTTGTGTCGAGGTAAGGCCTTCACGCATCCCCTCTTCCTGAGACCAGGTGAACACACATGTTCGGTCGCTCACAGGACACGCACTGCGCAGACGTGCATCTTTTAATTATAATGTACATGACGACACAGGGGCTGAACCAGGAGAGGATGTGGTCCGTCGGCTAAATTGCCTACTTTGGTGCTGGAAACCAAGGTTCGAGCCTCCGGGTCGCGTCCACATCCTGTGATTCTGGGCAAATCACTTAATCTCCCCGTGCCTGAATGTGTCCTTGTGTATCGTAACCGGTCCACATGTAAAGCGCTCCAATACCTTCGGGTCGAGTTCGCGCTATATAAATGTGCATTTAAAAAAAAAAAAAAAACACTGGTTCGGGCGACGTGAGGGTGAGTCAGCTCCTATCTACTCCGACCGACGCTGCATTCCTTCCAACCTTTAGATTTAAACATTACACGCACGCACACACACACATATATTGGGCACTTGGAATGGAACATGCAAATCATATGAGTTACTTAGCAGCTTACATTACATGGTCTTTGTAGCACTGAGTTGGCTGTCGACTGGGGGGCATATTTCCAAGGACATTGCACCATCGGAACGTCATTTTTTCCGACGTTCCGGTGGCGCAATGCCCTGCACCATATTTACAAAGTGGCGTTAAGCCACTTTGCATAGCTTAACGCTGCTTTGTAAATATCGTCCCCTTTCGCACGGTTTTCTGCATGAAAGGGGCGTCCAATGGGTGTTGATGTGGGTGTTTCACCGCAACACCAATTGCTTTTTGATGCTGCCCCAGATTTACAAGGATCTATAACTCTGAGGCAGCGCCAAAAACGAATGCCACTGAATAGCAGGCGTTATAGTAACGAACAATGAGAAATACTTTTATTTCTCCTTGTGTTTGCTCTTTCTATGTGTACTGCATTCTTCAGCACACATAGAAGGAGCAAAACACCATTAATGATTGTTTTTGTGCAGGAAGGTGTCCCTTCCTGCACAAAAACAATCATTAAATAATGGTGATTTGGTAGTTCTATGTGTGCTACAGAATGCAGCGCACACAGAAGTAGCAAATTGCCATTATTGATTGTTTATGTGCAGAAAGGGACACCTTCCTGCACATAAACAATCATCCCTGCAATGCTGGCACCCTTGCACTATGGCGCAAGGGTGTCTGTGTTGGCGCTTGGCAGCTATCTTTAGCGCAAGGGAAAACACAAGGGTGCACTGTATTCTTGTAAATATGGCACATCCCTGTGTTTTTTGAATGATGCAGCACAGCGCCGTAAAATTGCTTGCAGTTCCGCGCCATTTCCTAGTAAATATACCCCTGGCTCTCAACAAGTACTGATGCTGACTAGCTCTAATATTGGCCTCAATTTGAGTTGGTGGTGGACCTCGAGTCTCCAGAAGTCCTCCTGGAGAGTGTTAGCTATCATATCTGAAGCTGATACCGAGGCCATCCCCACAGCAGCTCTTCAGATGGTCCCATACTTCCATTACATGGAGTAAATGGGAATCCAACCGTTGTCTCATCGTGGCCGGTGACGATACACTTTACTGCGTTTCCTGTTCAGAATTTGTTTTTTTAAAGTGCAATATATTTCGGGTAACACTCACATCTCCATGAACCGAGGTTACCATTGTGCCCTTCACACTTGAGACACGCCTTGGTTGGGGCTCAAACCATGGTCTAAACATTCCCCACCTTGACAGGGTTGCAGCAACACAGGGTTGTTAACCATGAGTGTTCAGCATATAGGTTCCTTCGGCGGCTTGCAGCATCACTGTTCTTCTGCCACCTGTCGCAGATGTTATCTTTATTGGCAACAGAGGGAACGCATGACAAATGATTTGGAACAACCTCTTTTGGAACAACCTCTTTTGTTTAGAATCGACTGATCATTGTGGCAGGAGACGTCTTTGTAAAGGCGTGTAGGATGATACGGTAATCTCAAGTGAATTGATGTTTATGTTTATGTTTGGGGGATTTATAGAGCGCATGGCTGCCCAAGGGCTTCCCAGTGCTGAGGAGAGGAGGTTGTAGTGAGAAGACTTAGAGAATCATCATGAGGACAGCCATGTCTTCAGTTTTTTTCTGAAGCTGCGTTCATCTTTCAGCAGTCTCAGTTCCCTGGACATGGAATTCCAAAGCTTTGGAACCAAGTATGAGAATGATCTTCCTCCCCAACTTGACCTTTTTATCCTCAATGTCTACATGAGGTGGTCTGACGATGATCTAAGGGACCTCTTCGGCACATATGGGGAAATGAGTGTCCTAAGAAAGGCTGGGCCCCTGTCATTCATGGCTTTGTGAGCCAGGCAGAGGGATTTAAATTTGATCCTGGATTGGATGGACAGCTAGTGAAGCTGTTTCAGAGAAGCTTTCACTGAGTCCTCTCTATGTATTTTTAGAAGTAGTTTAGCTGCCGCGTTTTGAGCTACCTGCAATCTGTTTACAACATATTTTGGGGAACCCAGATACAGGGAGTTGCCGTAATCCAGGCGAGAGACTACTAAGGCCTGGACCACGATTCTCAGTGTCTGTTCGGGGATAAGTGTTATGATCTTATGGATCATTCGGAGTATACCAAAGCAGGGAGCTGCTAGTTTTTTTGCTTGTATTTCCATTGATAGGTTGTGGTCCAGCCACATCCCCAGATTTTTTATTGACAATTTGGGGATGGGGGGTGTACCCAGTTCTTGTGGCCAGCTGATCGTAGTCCAGGGCCCGGTGTTGTTTCCCAGGAACATCACTTCTGTTTTATCACCGTTCAGCTTTAAGCTGCAGCAGGCCATCCAACTGGCCACTTTTTCCATGCAAGGTGCCAGTTGGAGGCGATTGGAGTTAGGGCCCTCCGACACTGATACTACAAGTGGTGTGTCGTCCGCGTATGAAAAAATTGATAGACCAAACTCCTGAACAATTTTGGCTAATGGACACTTGTATAAATTAAACAGTGTGGGGCTGAGTGCTGAGCCCTGCGGGTCTCCGCAAGTAACTGTCAGCGTATCTGATAGGTAGGTGGATTCCATAATCTGGAACGATCTGTCACTTAGAAAAGAGATAAACCATTGAAGAGCATTATCCTGAATGCCTGCCTCCCTCAACCTACGTATCAGGGTGTGGTGGTCCACGGTGTCAAAAGCCATGCTTAGATCAAGAAGCAGAATCGAGTATCCCTTTGAGCTCCTCGATGACCATCTGAGTCTTGTGTAAGATATTGTTCTCCTCCAAAAACTGTGAAAGGGTGAGATTGACGTGTTTTTCCACTAGATTTCCAAGGATGGGTAACAATGAGATGGGTGAAAGTTCCCCAGTACAGTGGGATCTAAATGGGGCTTCTTCAACAAGGGCCTAACCATTGCATGTTTCCACTTCTTGGGTACTATGCCGGTTTTGAGAGGCAGAGAGAGAAGCTCTACTGTAATGGAAAGGGTGGTGTCCCCGCCCTGGAGAAGGATATGTGGAGGTGCTGGGTCTTGGGGAAAACCAGATTTGATGTTCTGCAAGAGCAGACCAGTAGTTTCCTTACTCAAGGCAGTGAAGTGGTCTAGTACCGGAGCTGTTTCCCTGCCCCATGTGACCTGCTCCTTGATATTGATCTAACCTACCGGGGTTATCCTGCGCTCAACGTGGTCATTGTCTAGTTCAGCAACCCATATTACTTTATTAAGGATCCGCATGTAACTTTTGGCATTCAAATTTGCTGGGGGCCACGTTTGTGTTATTCTCCTGTGCTTGATAGTCAAAGAACTGAAATACGTGGACATTTTATGACCTTGAAAGGTGGGGTCAGTTGTTAGTTCGAACCTGATGTGGATAGCCATGTGTCGCAAATATTTTCTCTAACTTCGGTATCACTTATTCAGCTGTTGTTTAAAGGACCATTTCAAATTCAGGATATTTACTTACACTGTGGCCTGGGCGAAATTTTAATTTCACCAGAGTAATTGGAGTAATTTCGGTAATTGTACTTTACTCTGTGATGCAGGATTGCCGAAATTACATGATTACCTCAGCTTGAGTATATGGGGCAAAACTCCTACCGCAGGAGCGCAGGAGCACAGGAGCACAGGAACAATGAACTAAGCGAGAGCGAGCGACTGCAGACTACTTTTGTTCATGTCCTGTAGCATTTAGTGCTATTTTCTTAGCCCAAAATGGATCGCCTGGCCCATTTTGGATACGAGGGTGCATTTTGCGCAAAGAAAATAGCGCAAAATGCTGGATTATGCTTCTCACACAATTACGCATAATTACGAGTAATTTTGTGGTAATTACGAGTAAATACTAGAGAGAATTATGCAAGTTATGCCCATCCGAATCTACTACCTCCAGCAGATGTTGGTTACCTCGTAGGGTGGCAAAATTGCCACTATGTTAGGTCCATGGCAGTGTACGAGCATCTTCTGACAGGACAGGGGCTGGGGTACCTGCCTGTCCCATCACTTGACATGACAGGCATCCAGCGACTTATCTCTCAAAATGGACATCAAGGTAAAGGAACCAGACCTCTGTCAGAGACTCATCTTTGGTTTCACTGTCCATTGATGAGTTTAGTAGACTGCCTGCATGAGTCGAAGTATCAAATGAGTTGGTATTACTATATGGTTACCTCAAAGAAGCAGATCATCTTTGGCTATTGATAACTCTTGTTGGATGTTATACATTGCTTGAATTTGCATGTGAGCTTTGAGGGTCCTTTTTGCCCATTCTTTCTTGATGGGGTACCAGTTGTTTGCCTCGAGGGCCAGTCTTACATCTTAGAAACACTCATCTTTACAGGAGTCTTAGCCAATTTATTCAAGTATGAGATACTTGGAGCAGGAGCTGTCAATCACCAACCAGACATATTGCTCTGTATCTTTGGCCTGTTCTTATTCTGCTATAGTCGTAGCTCTGTGATGGAAGGAGAATTAACCAGAAGGATTATCCTATCCTGGTAGGTGCACCACTTCAAAGGAGTACTCTTGGAGTTGTAACACTCACTTCTCTGTCTGAGGTGGTGATTTGCCCTTGAAAGAGGAGTACCTGAGGTTTTTGGTCTGTGAACACTTAGAAATATATAGAGGTGGAAATTCCTGCAGTCCTGCAGAACAGTAATCACTTCTCTCTCTATTTGAGAACATCTTTCTGAAGCTCTGCCAAAATTCAGTCGGCGGTGAGGTTATCTACGGTAGGTGTCAGTTGGTGTTGCCTTCTTATGACCTGGTTTGGCATTCTGATGTCAGCACAAATGCAGACAGCACCAGGTTGTTTGGCTTTCTAGTCACAACAAAGGGGAGACCCCCGGAGTGTGTCCTTGAACCTTTTCTATAATCCCTGCTTCTTCCAACTTTTCCCGCTCTTGCTCCACTTGGATGCTCTCATCAAACCGGATCCTTCAGTGGTGGAGGGCTACAGGCTGGATTGTGGATCAATATCAACTTCCCTTTGAGACAGCCTATGGATCAGAACACGTCCTCAAACTTTTTCAGCACCAGAACGGTGCCTTGTTGTTGCACTCTAAACGCAAAGGTGAATTGTTTCAGGAACTCTTCCACACTGCAGATGAGCAGGGTGGTGAAGTTGGTTTTGGTCACAAAAAAAGCAAGCAGAAATAAACTCTTTTTGATGAACCACAGAATACCCCAGTCAGGTCAATTGGGTTTGTGATACAATAGGCATACATTTATGTCGCTGTTGGGTGTTGAACAGGTGAGGGTATAACGTTTTAAAGCCAGTCTCTGACTGAACACATACAGTGGCTCCTGTATCTATGAGACTGGCCGTTGAATGCATAACTCACATCTTGATTGTGACTTTATCTGAAGGAGTGCAAGGTTTATGATGGCTGAGATCAGGTGGACTTGATCTAGGTTGGACGATACAGTTTCATCTGAGTCTTCGTGCAGCTGTGCGCCTTTCATTTTGGTGCTTAGGTGTAGCACAGTGGACCTGGGTTTTCCTGGTGTTCTCTAGGTGGTTGATCTTGCAGGTCTCATTGATCTGCATACTTTTGGGAAGTGGTTCGCTTAGCCATAGGCAGAACAGATTTTTCCTTTGGTTGGGCATTGGGGCCCCTGGTGTTGTATGTTACCGCAATAGCCACATGCCTTTTCTTGCTTTCTACTTGGTGGTTTCTTGGGCTTCTCCATTGGGTTCATTTAGTTCCAGCTTGATGGTTTTGGGTTTTAGTGATGATTCAATGTGTGCAGCTCCTGCATTTTCAAGTTCATGACCCCACCCAAGGGCAAGCATGGTGGACAGAGGAAACTTTGCCGTTCTCAGAATTTCTTTTAGGACATAAGCTGAGTTGCAGCCTTGAATCATTTAGACACGCAGTTCATCAATGTTAACAAACCTGCGAAATGCTCAACAACCTACATAGGTGAGAACAGAATGCGTCAATGGGCTCATTCAGTCCCTTCTTCACCAGCCTCAGAAGAAAGAGTTCATAGTTCAGAGTTGCCCGTGTGCTGATTTGCAGATTTAGTCTGGTCAGCGCTGTGGCGTGGGTATTGTCTTGGCCAATGTCTGGGAGCATGATTAATATGTTGTGCACCTCCTTACCCACCAGATGAAGCAGAATGGATCTCTTTTCTTGCAGGGTCAGTCTCTTTTGTGGCAGATAAATAGTTTTAAAATCTTGTGGCCAATATCTTCCACCTAGCCACCACTGACAATGGAGAGGACGACATATAAAAAGGTTGGATGGTGTTTGCTGAGTTTTGCAGCATGGTGAGTGCTGGCAGAGGAGGCTAGGCACAGTTAGGACAGACACTGGGAGTGCAGCACCAAAAGACCTGCAGGTGTGGCTAACAAAGCAAAACTGGAGACATGGACATCTCGAGCAGAGGGGCCTTCATGATGTTCAGGCATGCCACTCGATGACAGGGGAATGAGTTCACACTGTCTTTTGCGCCAGACAGAGCTATGGATTGGTGAGGTGTGCAAGCTAACCTGGCTGATGAGGGGTGATACCCCGAAACCGGTCCAAGGATGCTTGTTTCCGGTCCAGGAAGGACCTGGCCTGGCGGTTTGGGCTGGACTGTATCCATGGGGAGCAGGGTCAAGACTGACTTGAAAATGGCTGGGTTTAAACTGGAATGACATGGGGAGCAAAAAAACGATGTATTTAGGCCCAGATCTCTGTGCTGGGGTGAATGTTTGACATTGCTCAGCATTCTGTCCATCAATTGTTCTTTTTGCATGTGAGGTGTGCAGCAAAGAAAAGTTCTCTGTATGTGTGCCCAATGAGCTTGTCTTCAGCATGCTCACATGTCTTTTCAATTCTTGTGCATGCACCTGTGCGCCGCTTTTGTATCTAGAAAATCTCTCCAGCATGCTCACATGTCCCTTTAATGCCAGTGCACTTGTCTGTGTGCAGCTTTTATTCCTTGAAAATCACTCCTGGGGGACCGCAGTACCTCTGCAGGATTAATAGCAGACAACTGAAAGCTCGCATCAGAGCAGCAGGACGAGCAGGATGAGAGCAGTCCAGGCGGTGTTCGGGACACTAGGATGCAGTCACGCACAGGTACGGGGTAGTCGGGATAAGCAGAGGATCCTTTCCCTCATCGCCACATTGTTGTGTTGAGGAAAGGCCTTGATCCATCTCATTGGACATGCACTTAACCCCAGAGGCGCGCGTCTTTTATTTATAGTTTATGTGGCAACACAGGGACTGACGAACTGGAGTCAACAGAGTAGGGAGTGTCAATTCCTATCCACTCGGACCAACCTTACAATAGTCTCCCTGACATATTTCAAATATTTAAATGACCTTTGATGTCTCAAGATTGTTTAAAAAAAAAAAAAATTCATTGATTTTAATGCATAACATACAGTGCAACATCAGGAAGCTGGTCACATCGTTGAGAAGCGAGTCTGCGTGCCGACCGGGGAATGTTTGCAGTATAACCCAAAAGAGCTACTATGGGAATTGGTTGTAGTGTAACATCTAACATTTTTATGACATGTGTGTAGACTGAGGTCCAGTATGCGAAGATGGTGGGCATGTCCATGAGAGGTGTGCGAAGTCAGCCCCTGGGGCGTGGCATTTGAGGCAGCGATCCAATCTATCGGGATCAAATTTAATGATGTCTGAGGGGGTATATATACACGGTGTAAAAATTTTAAATGTAACAGTTTATGTCTATGATTGAGCGACACCTTTTGGATCTGGGAGCAGCAGTACACCACATCATGTCAGTGAGAGGGGTTTCAAGATTTCGCGCCCACACCTCCCGCACTGTGACAGTCGTGTCTGATTTCATGGTCAGTCATGAGCGATATAGTCTGGTAATCTTATGGTTACCCTCTGCATCTGATTTATCCAGCATCAACGGTGGGAAGTCCTCTGAAGGTAGAGGGTAAGTGGGCAGTAGGGAATGCAAAGTATTATGGAGTCGTTGGAAGATGAATCGATGCATGTATGGTGTGTCGATGAGGCGGGGTCAACAGTGGTTTGGAGGACATGGCCATCGAGGAATAGATCGACGATGGTATGGAGATTATAGTGATGTAATGTACGCTTTACTCATTTTTCCCGCATGAGTGGGAGCCACGGGTTGTCATGAAGTGGGAGAGCTGGAGAGTAGAGGGGGCCACTGCCTAATAAATGGCGTAGTGTCTGCCAGGCCCAGCGGGTCGTGAACACTGTCTGACTGTTGGCGGTATCTAGCGGTATGACTCTTGGCAGTATTGCTGAGTGTGGGAGGCCGTGTAGTTGGTCAAGTTCCGTCTTCAAGTACGGGATGCAGGTGTATGGGTGGTACCATCTATGGGAGTATTGGCACTGAGCTGCAAGAAGTATAGGTAGAATTTGGGTACTCCCAAGCCGCCTCATTCGTTTGGAAGAGTTAAAGTATCCCAGCGGACACGTGGTCGACCCCCAAATGATTGTTGGTGAGGATACTGGCTGGAATGAAAGATTCTGGTACCCGGTATCTCCACAAAAAATTACGACAAACTCGTAATGACGGCCTGAGAGGTGTGGAATGAAAAATATAAGGTAGGTCCCACGTGTTTCAGGAAGAACTAGTAGGGCAGTGGAAGCCGAGTGCACAGGATTATAGCATTTAAAAAGGAATTGTAGAAGAATAGGCCTCATACCAGAAACTGGTCAATGAGAAATTTGGCATCTAGGAAGCAGTGTTGCTGTTTTATGTGAATTGTAACAGAGGCATGGTGAATGAGTACCAGAACACATCAAGCCAACAGATTTTGGATCATTTGCAACCTGGAGGACAGATATTTTGAAAGCCTCATACGTAAAGAATTCCCTGAATCAAGGAACAAAGATGTGATCGCTTGAAACAGCACCCCTACACGATTTAAGCAAGAGCAGAATTATTGTCCTGAAACTTTTGAAATGGAGAAAACAAGTGCAGGATTTGACTCCATCATTGTGTGGCATGAGCGAAAATCAGCATCAAAATTAAATCCCTGATTGCGGACTGACCAAGCTGGGCTGGGTGATGAACTCATGGTAACTACTCACAATATCGAAAAAAAAATATCGACTGGACAGAATATCGAGTTTTTGATATCGAATGGACAGAATATCGAATTGCAAAAATATAGTGGTGCAGAATATCGAAATGCAGGTAAGAAATATCGAGTTCCACAATATCGAAGTTAGTTATATCGATTTTATTTTTAGTGTTTTAAGCGTTAGTATATGTGTTAGAAGTATGTATTATTTTTGTAATGTATGTTTGAATTTTGTAAAAGTAATGAATTTTATGTTAATTAATTTTTTTGTAATTTAGGGGCCCATTACGATACCCGGCGTAAATAAATCCGCCAGGCATGGAAGCGGCAAAATTCCGCCCGCATACACCGTCTGAACACCGACCACGCCATTACGATAACACAAACCGAAATCCGCCATCGGCGGAAAAATCACACAAAATACCGCCCGCCATCGTCCGAGTCGGAGTCAAACCGCCCGCCACGGACGGAAACACGCACGACAACACAAAACCGCCCGCCCTCACGGCCGACACACCGCACGTGAAATTACAATCGCACCGCCATGAGCGCGGGAAAACCACAAATATACCGCCCGCCAGCGCAAACAACGCCGATGCCAATCGACACGGCAGAAACCATGGCGCCCACGTCCCTGCACAGAAACCATCCGCTCACAAAACCAATAGCACACAACATGGCCAATAAGTCCACACAGCAAGGCACGCACAAATACACAAGCACAGTACACATCCCGAAAACACCCCCTGGACAAACAAAAACTACAAAGGCCAGAACCCCAGACACAACACACCTGAAAACAACAGACCATGAGGACACACCCACATAGGTAAGTACAAAAGCAGAACTCCCACAGACCACAACCCCTTGCAACATTGCAAACCAGAGAGGAGAGGAGAGGACACAGTGACACAGCAAGGACAGCAGCACACCACAGAAACGCACACATCACAACCACCACCACCACCACCACCACCAAACACCGGCACCACAAACCCCCTGCACATTACACAACACACACCGCACCAGCACCACAAACACCATGGCACCACAAAGAATGCCCAAGTTCACGCCCATTGAGTTGACGGTCATGGTCGACGAGATCATCAAGGTGCACCCACAAATCTATGGGAACATGGTCCAACACACACCACTAGCCACCAGAAACAGAATGTGGAACCGGATCGTAGACCAGGTCAATGCAGTCGGGACCCTGCCCAGGAACAGAGTCGAAATTAACAAACGGTGGAATGACGTCAAGAGCCTGGTCAAGAAGAAGGAGGGCAAAAACAGAGAGCTGGCTGCCGTCACTGGCGGAGGGAATCCCGCGCTCTTCAAGACCTTCAAAGCGTGGGAGGAGAAGGTGCGAGTCATCATCCATCCCGAGATCCTCGCCGGATTAGCAGGGGGAGTGGAGGCTGGTAAGTACAAACTAATGTATACCAGCACACCGCTATGTACTCACATGCACTACCACCATGCCACAGCTCCCAGGGACAAACACCCCCATGTCCAGCACACAATACACAACACATCACACACACATGCAACAGACACCACCACACACAGCCCAAACAGAACAACTGTAAGATGCGTGGGGACATGTGTACACTCAGCCAGCCACGTAACCACCAACAGGTCCCCAAATATGCCAGAAGCGCCACAACGAGCACCCACCACACCCATGTGTCCGCCATAGCTGCACTAACCGACAAGTAACAGTTAAGTGGCAGGAACACAAAGTGCAGTGGGTGGGAGGGTGGACAGCCCAAGTACAAAACACACCAGGCCCCTAGTCCCACAGTACAGCAAGGAGGAGCATCCCCCACACCCCACAGCCACGTGTCAGCCACCGCAGTGCACAACGACAGCCGAAAGGTAGACATCACGGTCCACAGCAATCGGTGTCAGTGGGTGTCCAGCCACCACTACGACCCACAACACCCCCCACCCCCACAGACCTGCAACATGGAGCACCCCCACTTAGAACCATGTGGCATCCAGTACAGTGCACGCCCGAACAACCTGCAGGTGGGAAACTGGACAGGGCTGGATTACTGGAGGCATGAGGACCGTAACACGACCAACACATGGGACATGTCACGTAGCAGACGAACACGCAGCACCGCCCACCGTCACGAACAAGTGAACAATGTGCACACGGACATGAACCACAGACTCACACCCCACATGACCCATCACAAACACAGCAACACCCAAGGAGCCACGTCTGCATGCACAAGCCACACTGAATATAGTACCACACGGCAGCCACTGTGCAACCCATCACACACAACCGAAACACCATTGAAGTCCAGTCCATGTAGCCCCTACTGCCTGTCAACCACACACCCCACAACTACGCCTATGTAAGACAAACAACACTAGACGCAACAGAGCGGAACAACATAAATGCACACGAACACCACTGAACCCATCAAACACACAGACACACCATGCACATACAACATACCATCCATCCCATCCGTCAGCCCCAGTCTCATGAAAGGCATGTCATCCGCACAGCTGCCACACATACAGCAGTCACGCTAAGACACATGCCCATGACCAACCATGTGCCAGAAGTCAATGAAGCGCACGACACACTGTGAGCAACAACACACAACATGGGCCCCCCCCCACGAGCACTGCAGTGATGCACATGGCACAGGGCAGCACGCACACCAAGGAGATGGGACAACTGCAATACGTTGGCTGGCACACAACCAACACTCACTCATAACGATGCGTCCAATGCCATGTCCAGTAATCACAACAGACAGCAAATATGCAGGCCATGTCAAGCATGCACACACCTCAAACCATGCACTGTCATGCTGCCACAACACATGTCACGTTCGGCACCCATGGCTTACAGCATGTACCCCAAAAGCATATCCCCTCCCAAATGTGAATCTGGGGCATGGCCCCCATGTTGCCATATGCGTTCCTAAGCGTTCCATTTGAACCCCAAAAGCATATTCCCTCCCAAATGCGAATCTGGGGCATGGCCCCCATGTTGCCATATGCGTTCCTAAGCGTTCCATTTGAACCCCAAAAGCATATTCCCTCCCAAATGCGAATCTGGGGCATGGCCCCCATGTTGCCATATGCGTTCCTAAGCGTTCCATTTGAACCCCAAAAGCATATCCCCTCCCAAATGCGAATCTGGGGCATGGCCCCCATGTTGCCATATGCGTTCCTAAGCGTTCCATTTGAACCCCAAAAGCATATCCCCTCCCAAATGCGAATCTGGGGCATGGCCCCCATGTTGCCATATGCGTTCCTAAGCGTTCCATTTGAACCCCAAAAGCATATTCCCTCCCAAATGCGAATCTGGGGCATGGCCCCCATGTTGCCATATGCGTTCCTAAGCTGTTCCATTTGAACCCCAAAAGCATATCCCCTCCCAAATGCGAATCTGGGGCATGGCCCCCATGTTGCCATATGCGTTCCTAAGCGTTCCATTTGAACCCCAAAAGCATATCCCCTCCCAAATGCGAATCTGGGGCATGGCCCCCATGTTGCCATATGCGTTCCTAAGCGTTCCATATGAACCCCAAAAGCAAAGTACAAACCAGACCCAGGATGGGCCAGGAGCCCGCATACACCAGAGTCACAATGAGTAGGGGCACAGCAACACACCCATCGGCATGGCCAATCCGTCCCATGCCACATGTGCACAGCACACAGTCCCATTGCCTAGCACACACAACTACAGATGCCACAGCCACACACTCGCCTCCGGGAAACCCATGTACGAGATTGCACGAACTGCCAATGTCAGACGACAAATACATACTTCGCCAGGTGCAACACAATAACAAATCTCATTCTCTCCACAGGTGACGAACTGCCGGATGCTGGGGATGGAGACAGCAGCCAGCACAGCCAGCCCACAAGCCCCCAACGAGGACACACGGATCTGGAGGATCTGTCCTCCTCTTCGGACACGGACCACCAAGCAGGCCCATCTGGTGTGGCAGGGCCCAGCCGCTCCCCAGGACCCCTCCTACCCACCAACCCATCATCCAGGGATGCTGAACAGTCCCAGCCCCCTGCTGCCACTGTCGTTGCGGCCACACCCACGGTCATTGCGGCCACTACCACTGCCGCAACCGCCACCATCGCCGCACCGACCACCACCGCCACCACCACCACCACGTCTTCGCTGGCACCAGCCCCAGCGCAGGTGGTGGCCCGGCCGACTGGATCCACCCTGGGAGCCACAGCGAGGACCGTGGTGTGCAATGTGGCTAGTGGGCAGGCCGGTGGCAGCAGGACTGGTAGGAGGAGCAGGGTCAGGGAAACGCCAGCCTCCCCTGGGAGCCATGCCCTGCCTCAAATGGCCAGAGTCCTTGGGGCCTATGAGGAGGCCCAAGAACAATGGGTCAGGTCTGCTACAGACACGCGGGAGGTGCTGGGGGTGCTGAGGTCCATGGACGCCCGTATGGGCCAACTCGTGGACCTCATGGGCCAGCTGGTGGTGGCGGTGAGGACACAGCCAGGGATAGCAGCTCCCTCTCCGCCACCACCTGCCGGGGCGCAGGGTCGAGCAGCAGTGTCCAGTTCCCCTGCGTCCACAGCCAGTGAGCACACCTCAACCACCAGCATGTCGCAAGCAGGCACCCCCCTCGCAAACGTGGAAGGGGCCGTCCGAAGAGGAAACAGATCTCCCGGGAGGACTTCGCACGCTCCAGTCGCAAGTGAGGCAGCCAGCCAGCCTTCCGCCAGCCTTCCTTGACCAGCCACTGCATTGACTTGCTCTACGATCCCACTCCACACAGCCATCTGGATGGCATGTGTGTGTTGGACTATGGACATAGAACCAGTGGGTACACCCTGAGCATCACGCAGCCATGACCGACAGCTCATTGTCACTGCACGCACCACTTTTGTCATCACCTTACACACAATCACATGTCACAGTTTGGAATAAATGCACCTTTTTCACTAACTGCTGTTTGTGCCCTGTGTTTTATTTGTACGGAATACAACGGCCACCTTGGGCGGAAAAGCACCTGATGCGTGGCATGGCAATGGAATCCGGAGGGCCTGTAGGGACCTAGGGGTGGGAGACAGAACAGGAGCACATTCAATGAGTGTGTCACACACCCATCACACAGTACATGTCAACAACTACAAGCAATGTACACACATCGCACAGAGCAATAGGGCACAATGCCACAGTCACCAACAGTGGCATACTACCCTGGCCATGGAGCGTTGACACACTGCACGCAGTGAACATACGGCCACCCTGACACAGCACACACACACCTGCACAGATACAGACACATCAGCCGTCGTACATGGACACTCACCGTCAAGTGAAGTAGCGGGTGATGAGCTGCTGGCGCACATTCCCAGCTTCCTCCTCTCCGCTGTCCTCCTCACTCGAGCTGTCCTGGTCTGCGGGCTGGGGCCCTGGTTGATCTCCGTCATCCACAATGAGGGGGATCTGCTTACGAATGGCCAGATTGTGCAGCATGCAGCACGCCACCACTATCCGGCACACCTTCTGTGGGGAGTACGCCAGTGCACCCCCGGTGCGGTCCAGGCACCTGAACCTGGACTTGAGTAGGCCAAAGGTACGCTCGACCACACGTCTGGTCCTCCCATGTGCCTCATTGTATCGATCGTCTGCTGGGGTGCGAGGATTCCTCAATGGACTGAGCAGCCATGCCCCATTCGGATACGCAGAGTCACCTGGGTGTGAGGGACACAGAGAACCGTTGCTATTCCAACTGGACAGGGGACAGCATCGCACAACCAGCACGCTACACCACTCCACATACTCACCGACAATACAGCCACGATCCTGTTGCAGATTGGCCATCAGTCGTGGCAAGATGCTGTTGCGCATTATGTGTGCGTCATGTGCCGAGCCTGGAAACTTGGCACACACGTGGGTGATCACCATGTCCGCAAGGCACACCACTTGCACATTCAGGGAGTGCGTGTGCTTCCTGTTGCGGTACAGGTGCTCAGTGGCCTGTGGTGGAACAAGGCCAACATGTGTGCAGTCAATGGCTCCCACGACGTGTGGGATTCTGCCAAGGGCATAGAATGCACCCTTCACTGCCGCCAATTCACGAGCCCTGGGGAATCTGATGTACCTGTTTCGGTACAGCATCATGGCTGCCAGTACATCCCTCAGCACCTTGCTGAACATGGGCTGGGACATCCCTCCTCCACTGCCCACTGTGTGCTGGAATGACCCAGTGGCGAAGAAATGCATGGCGGCCATCACCTTAGCCGTGGGGGTGACAGCAGTCGGATACACCCTGCGGGGACGGAGATGGGGCTCTAACATGGCACACAGTCGATGCAGGGTTGGCCTGTCCAGCCGAAACTTCCTGATAACCTCTGTATCGTCCATGTCCGCCAGCAATTGGTATGGGCGGTCAATGTTCGGTCTCCGCCTGGGGAAAATGGCAGAGGACACATGACAAAGCAACACGACACATAGCAATTTCGCATACACATCACTGACATGACTGAGCAAGCACATGAGCCACAGCCCAGCTGTCAAGCTGGGACGGCACGGCCACAATACACTTACACAGGTCTCCCAACAATGGCAATGGCAAGTGAGACATACCACTGCCATGTGCATGCACATGGGGATCTAGGCCCCAATGACTTGCGGGGCGTGCTGATGGGGACTGACTGCATATTCGTCAAGCGGCAACGCCACGGCAACATGAGTGTCTGCTGAGCATGGAACTGCTTCCGAGGCTGGATGAGTATGGCACACGACGACGACGATGTGGGCACGGGCTGAGCGGCCAATACAAGTGGGACCTGTGGCACGAGGGGATATGAGACAGTAGTAGGTGTCAGCACTGCACCCTATGTACAGCACTGTACGGATCACACCTCCCGAAACATTGACAGGTGTCCACATTGACAGCCCCATGCCAAGACGGCTGTGTGCTTGCAGTCACACGTCACAGGTGAGAGGTTACATTGCACGTGCCAGGTGGCAGACGTACATAGTGGGAGCTGGCATGTGTGTGCATGTGTCTCCTGTTCAGGATCCACCAGATGGGCGCTGACTCTGTACTGACCATTGGACACAGCATGTTCCGTGGAAGGCTTGTGTGTGTGGGATGGTGGCACTGGATGTGCCTCCGTTGGGTGGGGGGCCATGCACAGGGCGGGTACGTCGATGATTGCGCATTGTTGGTCACGGTGGGTGCACCAACTAAGATGTGTTGCCCTGTGTTCAATTCCTATGTCCGCATGATGATGGACTGTGGATGTGGGCAGACTACACTTTGGTCGATGTGCTGTCTATATGCATGTGCCTTCACACCAGGCACCGCTGCCCCTGCACATGTGACCCCTGCTGGACTCGCTGCTGGGTCTGTGGAGCTGATGCACCTTCTGTGCGTGGGGCGGACAGCTCTCCTCACTTCCCTCATTGCGCATGTCATGTCTTTGCCGCAGGTGACATGGATCATGGAGGGCCCACATGTACGCGTGGGTAGGCTACACATGATTGTTCACTGGTCGCCACCCCAGTCAGTGTTTCGAATGGGAAGGTTGTCGTGCTGGTGGTATGTTCGATGTGGCGGATGGGCGAGCCTAGGTGCGGGCTTACATTCCGGACATGGGGGGTAGTTGGATTGGCGACTAGTTGCAGTACACACGGGACACGTCTCTTCCTTTCCAAATCTGGGTCATCCCTTGTACTAACTGACAGTGATACGGTCATCTTCGCCCCAGCCCTCATGTCCTCCCCTCGCCCCCCAATATGCATGCTCACCTGCGAGGCTAGCGCTTGCACAGGCAGCCCCAAGCTCGCACCAGAGAGGGCAAGGAGTGTATGTGTGGGTCCAGTTGCACGAGTGGGCTGTCTCAGGGTATGATGTGTGGCGGGACGCCGTCCACCTGCGTGGTGCCCCAAATGGAGACCCGGCCTGCATGGACTATGCATCACAGTCTTCGCCTTCCGGATCCGCCACCTGCGACACCCAGTGGCTGTGGCTGCCCTTGCGGCCAGGCCACGTCCGTCTGTGACTGGTGGCCCACACATTCACTCTATGGCCTCTCTGGGGAGGGCTCGGGGTGGTGGCGCACGCGCTTGCACTTAGTCGCAATGGCATGTGGCGTGGTTGGTATGATGGGCAATGGATGGGATGGTGCGAGCCACCTCCCGTGACGTCAGTGCTGCTCGTGCTGTGGTGCGTCCCCCTACACTTCCATTTGACTTTTTGCCATGCTAGTTGTTGAGGTTCTATTGCCTGCGTGATATGACCAGGAGGAGCGCGAGGAGACCTCTCACACACCATGCTCCACTGCCATCCCGTGCCCTGTATCGCCTGTGCGGATTGACTATGTTGGGGTTACACCTGGTCGACTGGGGCTGTGTGTGCCTTGTCAAGGGGCATGGCGGGCGCACAACAGGATCCTGCTTGTCCACAGAGGGTGGGCTGAGGTGCGCCTGGTACCGCTATGTACGTGTGCCCGGCTGCTGTGCACACACGTGTTCACTCCCCCGCCGACAGGTGTCCTCTCACTATGCCCAGGGAAGCGGTGGTGTACTGTTCATGTCCCCTCCCAACACGGCGTGCTCCAACTTGGCATGTGCGCATCTACCCGTCACACCCACCCACCTGTGCACTGCGTCCATACGACTTCACACGGCACATGTGTGTCTTCCACAGTTGTGCTACTCATTTGCATTGTCATCCAATACCAGTGGACTACATGGTCATGTCACGACTGCCGTGTACTTCACATACTCTCATCCTCTCTCATTCGTACATGTGAAATGAGTCAGCGGAGACAGTTTTGGTTTCAAACATTATATTGAGTCTTCTGTCCTCTGTGATGCAGTATAGTGGACACTACTGGCAGCGGAATACATGTTGAGGATATACTGAGCATGATTGCAAATGGGATAGGGTGTGGGGTTACATGTGATTGGCTGTTGCATGTGGGATGTGGGCTTCAGAGTGACATCTGCTTGGCCAAGGCTGTGCTAATGTACATTTGCGTATAGCTGCGGAGCTGCGGACTTTGACACAGACGGTATACATGTAGCCTACCAGACCGCTTGGCATCATGGGCACAGTCCATCTCAGTTCCATGTGACAGGTTTGCTGCGGTTGTTCCTCATGCACGCGTGCATGTGAGATGACGTCAGGGCATGTGCTTGCGTGCATGCAGCGGCGTGCCACTTGTTGTTGCACTGTGGTGGTTACTGGACATGTCACAGTCACTGGGGTCGTGTTGTTGTTGTATGCACTTGACGTCCATGCAAAGGTCCTGGTATGGGGTTCCCGGGGCGGGGGTGGGAGGGGTGCAGCACCCACAGACTCCAGGCGACCTATTCATGTCCACTGAGCGGTGTGTGTGTCCATGGGCGCTGGATCCATGTCGTGTCCTGGTTGTTCGTGCAGTTCCGTCCATGTGGGTGCGATACACGGAGCCCATGCCACTGCCTCCCACGATGCATGCGGTGTTCCTGGATGTGATGGGGAACAGTGTGCATGTCCCGGTCATATCCGATGTCATGGCGATGTCGTTGATGGTGTGGTTACAGTTGCCGGTCGTTTGGCATGGCTGTTGTGGTGGTGACTGGCCAGTCCGTGCGGAAGCTAAGCATGGGTGCGGGGTTGGACATCAAAGGTCACTCGGGGAAACTGCGTTGTGGTCCGACGTATTTACAGGTTGTCAGGTATGCGATGCCGTCCAGCAGGGCTTCCATGTCATTGGTGGTGTACATGTTTGCCAGCCAATGTAGCGGATGGTGGCTGTCAAGGTGTTGTTCGTAAGTTGTCCCTTGGAGGAGCATGATGGGGCATGCTGGGTGACATTCGATGTAGCTGTTCTCGATGATCCGTCGTGTGGAGGCACAGTGGTCCCATTTCAGTGCGGGTGCGATGTTGGCCACATACGCCATGCCCCCGTAGGCAGAGCAGGCCCTGTCGTGTGCGTCCAGAGGGAGGAGTAGTGGTAGCAGGTCCGCCTTCAGACATGCCGGGTTGGAGAGGCATATCTCGACGGGATGCTGGTAGGGACACCTCCGACAGTAGAAGACGGGCATGACGCAGCTGAACAATGTGATGCGGTAAGTCAGTCGGTAACTTACGTTCAGCAGGGACAGGAGATCGCATCCCAATGTATGTAACAGGTTGGTTTTGTACAGCTTGAGCTGTTCGGCGTAGTTGGGTAGGTGTGTTGCGGTTGCCATTTCGCAGCGGTGCGTTGTGGTGGCGTGCTCCGGCTGTGTGTGCAGTCTGCAATGTGCACGCTCCGAGGTTGCTGTGAGCTCTGTGTAGTCGTAGGGAGACAGGACTTGTGTTCTGTTTGCTTGTTTGGAGGACACGGGCCCTCTTCCCACATGCTTCTCAGACAGTTCAAGGTCAGTGATGTGTGACTCCTTCCAATTAACTTGCATGTGGCCGACATGGGGGAGTGTTTTCTTCTTTCTTCCCCGTCCGTTGTGTGCTTCTGTGATATGCGCTATCTGCCCTGTGGTCGGTCTCCTCGGCATGCCTGTGTTGGTCTATTCTTGGACAATGGCTGTATTCACCGGCTTCTGTCGTAGGGCTGTGGTTTCGGAGTTGGAATGGAAGGTCATTCAGTGCTGTCTGCTCTCCCTTGTGTGGGCGGCAGGCTGCCTTTCCGCTCTGCGTTGGGCCTTGTGTGTGAATGTTATTCTTGGGCCACCTGTTGTCGGTCCCCGTGCTCTTTGGTGTTCCGTTTTATATGTCTTGTTCATATGTGCAGGGTGGTATGGGTTTTTCAGTGTGGTACTGGCGTTCCTCTTCCCGTAAGGGCCCTGCTTCTCCTAGTTGGTGTGGCCGCCGCTGTGTGCTACGCCATGTTTGTTACACTGGGGTGTGTCCTGCTGTTGCGTGACTTCACTGACATGTGTGCGTCGGTTGTGTGGCGTTGGGTGTTGTCCGTGATTTGGGCGTTGGGGACATGTCTGTGGCAGGCCTGTCACGTGTCATGTGCGTTCGGGGTGGGGCTGATGTGTGTGCTGCTTGGTTGTGTCCCTGTGTCTGTGTGCGACGCATGCATGGCGCTGCGGTTGGCCTCTGCGTTGTGCGCATGTGTGGCGGCGTCATCACCGCTTTGGGGCCGTGACGGGGTGGTTGGTTCCTAGTCCCAGGTGGTGTGTACACATGTGTTCCGCGATGTTACGATTTGGCCTGTGTGTCATATGTGGATGCAATGGTGGATGTGTAGTGTACACGCGCTGGTGGGGGGTTGTCCGCTTTTTCCGCCCTTGCACTGTGTGCGCTGTTTGCGTGCACTTGTTGTGTGTGTGCCTACCTGCGTCTCCGCGGTACGTTGCGTCCTTGGTGGTGCATCAGCAGAAGCATGGGAAGGGCCTGCAGTGCTGGATTCATGCTCGGGGTGCCGCTTCTTCGTTGTCCGTGCTCTGCGTCCGTGTTACCGCCTCTCTTTCACGTGCGGTGTCTCTTAGCCGTGGGAGCCGTTTGTTTGCGGCATCGTAATTTATACGCCGGGCGGGACGTGTTTCGTCGGACGGTGTGTGTCAGTTGGGCTGCGCCGCTACGTGTACGGGCGCTCTTTGATGGCGGACGGTGTTGCTGGCTTGCCGGCGGTGTTTGGCCTACTTTTCGCATCGTAATTGGACGGGCGTGTGGACTGCTGCGTGCCGGCGGTAACTGGTGGTTTTTGCATCCGCCAGCACGGCGGTTGTGCTTCCGCCCGCCATCGTAATGAGCCCCTTAATTCTGTAGCGGGTTGTGGGTGTATAGGGGAATAGGGTGGGAAGTAATTTAATTATAATATATATTTTTAGCATTATTTAGAATGAATTAATTATATGTTAATTTTTTTTGCGTAATTTAATTCTGTAGCGGGTTGTGGGTTTATAGGGGAATAGGGTGGGAAGTAATTTAATTATAATATATATTTTTAGCATTATTTAGAATTAATTAATTATATGTTAATTTTTTTTTCGTAATTTAATTCTGTAGCGGGTTGTGGATTTATAGGGGAATAGGGTGGGAAGTAATTTAATTGAAATTAATTAATTTATTATTTTATTACTTAATAAATTAACATTTAATAATTTAAATTGTTAATTAAGTTAAGTAATTTATTAATTAATTATTAATTGATTAATAACAAGTAATAATTATTTTGTAATTATGTTAATTGTGTATTTTGTATTAATTAGTAATTAATTAGATATTAATTTTCGGCAATTATTTTGTAAATATGTTAATTAATTATATTGTTAATTGTAATTCGTTAATTAATTAATTGTTAATTAATTATGTTAATTTATTAATATGTTACAATATTGTAGGTGATGTTTATAGGGGAAAATGGTGGGAGGTAAATTAATTTTTTCAAAATAATTAATTGTTAATTAATGTTAATTATATTGCCGGAGTGGGTATATTAAATAATTCCCCTACGCTATCCAACACTTTCCTTACTGTTGCACTCACTGGAGTGGGAATAGTAATTTTTACCCTCCCGCTATCCAACGCTTTCCCTACTGTTGCACTCACCGGAGTGGGAATAGTAATTTTTACCCACCCGCTATCCAACACTTTCCCTACTGTTGCACTCACTGGAGTGGGAATAGTAATTTTTACCCTCCCGCTATCCAACACTTTCCCTACTGTTGCACTCACTGGAGTGGGAATAGTAATTTTTACCTTACCGCTATCCAACACTTTCCCTGCTGTTGCACTCACTGGAGTGGGAATAGTAATTTTTACCCTCCTGCTATCCAACGCTTTCCCTACTGTTGCACTCACTGGAGTGGGAATAGTAATTTTTACATTTCCGCTATCCAACACTTTCCCTACTGTTATACTCTCTGGAGTGGCAATAGTAATTTTTACCCTCCCACTATCCAACGCTTTCCCTACTGTTGCACTCACTGGAGTGGGAATAGTAATTTTTACCCTCCCGCTATCCAACGCTTTCCCTACTGTTGCACTCACTGGAGTGGGAATAGTCATTTTTACCCACCCGCTATCCAACGCTTTTCCTACTGTTGCACTCACTGGAGTGGGAATAGTAATTTTTACCCTCCCGCTATCCAACGCTTTCCCTACTGGTTCACTCACTGGTGTGGGAATAGTAATTTTTACCCTCCCGCTATGCAACGCTTTCCCTACTGTTGCACTCACTGGAGTGGGAATAGTAATTTTTACCCTCCCGCTATCCAACGCTTTCCCTACTGTTGCACTCACTGGAGTGGGAATAGTAATTTTTACCCTCCCGCTATCCAACGCTTTCCCTACTGTTGCACTCACTAGAGTGGGAATAGTAATTTTTACCCTCTCGCTATCCAATGCTTTCCCTACTGTTGCACTCACTGGAGTGGGAATAGTAAATTTTACCCTCCCGCTATCCAACACTAAAAATATTTATTATTCTTTAATATTATTAAGTTAATATATATGTATTAAAAAATAAAAATGCATGTTTATTTATTTTTTTACTTACATTAATTATTTATTAATTTTAAGGTTATTTAAGTATGTTTTACTTAATTATATTTATTATTTCATTAATTTTACATTATTTTTAAGGCATTTAAAAAAGTCGATATTTTAACAAACTATATTATTTACAACGATATTTAGGATTCAATATTTTTGTACTTACCTGTTTGTAGATAGGAATTCGATATTCTGGTAGTCGATATTTTGTCACCGATATTTTTGTAGGTCGATATTTAGCTCCTCGATATTCTGTCAGTGATCCGAACTCATAGCTTTCCACCGATCACGATCATTCCCCAGTCCAGATGGCACAGAGGTCTCCAATAACCAAAACGTTGGTTTAATCGTAATGGAACTTTGATAGGGTAGATCTTATTCAGATGCTGTGATGTACTGATAGACACTCTTAAAAATGGACCTTGGATGTAGCCATCTTACCATACTGTCATGTGGTAAGTTGAGTGCCATCAACACAGGATTTTTTTTTTTTACAAAAAATACAATATATGATAACATTGGCCAGGAGGCGGCATGATTCCTGTTGAATGCCACAAGGGAAGGACTTAAATGGATAAAAAACACAAAAAGTGCTATGGAAACTTCTCAAGAGCAGTCTGTTAAAAAGAAACTTGTGTTATCTAATGAGACATGTAAAAGTATTTTATCAATTATTTTGATAAAAATGTGTGTGCAATTATCACAGCTTCTTCTGATGTCTAATCCTGAAAGACTAGTCTGCTGACAGAACTTGTGAGTGAAGACTGTGGAGTGCTATGGTTTCCGGGATGGTCTGTTCAAATTCCATTGCAGTCCCAGGAGGTCTATAGAGGGGCAGACCTGAGAATGTAAATAAGTGTGAAAGTTTGATAGAGAACATCAGGTTTTCACATTCTACAATGGTTATTGGGGTGGACCTACATTCAAAGTTAAGAGCAGAATAGCCCCGCACACTAATAGATACATATATAAATCATTATTAAACAATTCATTCTTTATTCATTTTCTTAAAATTTCGAAACCGCCAACGCGTTTCGTCCTCAATCGGACTTCTTCAGGGCTTAAGATGTGAGAGGAAATTCATTCATAGATTTACGATCAAAGTATGTAACCCAAAATAAATTTGCAGACTATGTATATTCGAGTCTGGGTATTATATCAATCAAAAAGGTTCATGATTTTAAAACGATGTATCAGCAAGTGTAGCTCTAGTCTCCATACAGTCGTCTGGTCCGAAAAAGATCTTTTTGATTGATATAATACCCAGACTCGAATATACATAGTCTGCAAATTGAGGACGAAACGCGTTGCCGGTTTCGAAATTTTAAGAAAATGAATAAAGAATGAATTTTACTAACTGAAGACCTTGCTGACTTTTTCTTTTGGGAAAACAATCACTGAATGTAAACTTATGAATATGGTTTAATAATGATTTATATATGTATCTATTAGTGTGCGGGGCTATTCTGCTCTTAGTGTATTAGAGTGACTAGAAGGTCTTTCTTGTCTCTCTGTTTTGGGACCTAGGGGATTGTGTCCTAAGCCCGTCGCACCTCTTTTATCTGTGATAATCATCAGGGACGTTAGGACTAGTGCGGGTGTCGATGCTTTGATCCCCATTTTTTGTGCTACATTCAAAGTTGTCTATAAAAATAATAGCGACCACTCCTTCTTTCTTGCTAGCTCAATCGTTTCTTGCGAACGCATATTCTGGTGGGAGAGCAATCGCATTGTCTGGTCTGCTATCCTCGTTCGGCCCTGTTTCTGTGAGAAATAAGGTTGCGGGTGGTTCGTCTTCCTGCAGGGTGAATATTTCCAAACTCTCTTTGGATAACAACCTGCAAGAAATATGGGCCAAGAGGTGTCTGGCTGATGCCGGGTGCCCCTATTCTCCAATGAATCTGTGGATTGAGGACACTCTGCTGCAGGGGCACCCTCTTTGGGTTTATCAGGGATGCCGAGTCTGTAGCCACATGCTTAACATTTGCTAGGTAGGATAGCCGGCTCCATTGAATGGTGGCATGCTTTCCTGGGTTTATGATTAAGGCTCTTTAGGGTCTCGATGCTGTAGTGAGTGCCGTCTGGGCCAAGAGGGGCAGGGCTTATGGCCCCTGGCCCCGGCCTTGAATGAGTGCAGACAGGTTTGCCTTTGGCATGCATTTGGAGCGCAAGCGACACGTCCACGCACCAGTCCTCATTAAATAGAGTGGCCGGGCGTAAAGCAGAAAAGCTGGAACGCCAATGAAAACCGCGCCTGCTTCCATGCTATCGGGCTGGCTCTAAATATGCCCAAGGAGTGCCTACCTCCTGTAATGCCCTGAAGCACTGCCTGAGAAAGTGCTGGTAGTGCAACTAAGCCAAACGTGCAAGAATAGGTAAAAAAAAGTGTTACTAAAAAGTTTCAGGTTTCTTGATTTGCCCGACCCTCCTCTTGTTCTCCCATGTCTCCCACTATTAAAGTAAATTCACCAGGACAATGTTAAAATATTAAAAAACAGTTTGTTTCAAGCAGCCGTAGAGCATTTAAAACTTTGTGTCATAGCTACTAGCTTGTAGGGGTTAGGAATGTGCACTCACAGGCAAACAGAATGCAAAATTTGCTGTTTGATAATCCAGTATTATTCTCAGTGTGCAGGGGTTTGCACAGAATCTCTAATGTATCTCACACCAAATTGCTCAGTCTCTTACTGCGTGAGGGATGGGGCACACTGGCAGTAGTGGTCATAGCAATGATAGGTGTGAGGATTGTGGTGTATTATATGATATGGTTGTCCAACCTTCTCATGTAATACACTCGCAAAACTGCCTTGGGTCCAGCCAGGCTTGTTTGTAAAACCTTTAGCTCAACCCTGGATAGCTATGGTTTCAAGCAGCAAGGCCAGGCTTGTTTGTAAAATCTTTAGCTCAACCCTGGATAGCTATGGTTTCAAGCAGCAAGGCTTAAACAAAAGAACTAGTGTAAAGCATTTAGAAGCACCAAACAGCAAAATAAAAAAGTCACATAACACAAAAGAAATCTGACACCAATTTATAAATATAGATGATATTTTTGGGATTTCTTTTGACAACAAGATGAGAAAAATCCACCAGAGGGTTCTGGAGATATAGATTTTTAAGTAAAATGTAAATCTCCATTTTTTAGGACAAAGCGCAAACAAACGTTGACAACTGTAGAGCTTCAAAACTTTTGAAAAGTTTGAAAGAGTTGTGTTTGACTACTCCTGCCCAAGTGGGGAGACCATATTCATCAGAGAGAAGGTCAGGGGTCCACTAAAGAGTATTTAGACAGTTACCTGTTCACCAAAGAAGTCCCAAGTCCAGTTCCACACTTTACATCAACACCGCCATAGACTGGCAAACCGAATAAAAGTGGGTCTTCTTAAGTCGTCTCCAAATTGTTGTGATCATATGCTGTACAGAGCACACTACCAGGATGTAGTAAAATTCTTCCTTTATTCCAAAGGTAACAGGCCCACAGGACATAATGGAAAGGCATGAATCAGATCAGGTTCATCCCACCTCTGCCCTAAAACTCCACCACCCAAAGTTTTATACCCAACACATTCCAAACATACATACTAGTATTCTACACTAGTACACTGTGCAACAAGGCCTATGCAAAAGCACACTGGCTGGCTACACAAAATGGCCACCGGCCACATGTTCAAACAACAACAAACAAGAAGGCATGGAGAACAAAGAACCCATGCAGCCCTATGCAAAAGCACACTGGCTGGCAACACAAAATGGCCACTGGCCACATGTTTAAACAACATGCAAAAAAGGCATGGACAACAAAGAACACATGCAGGCCTATGGCAAAAGCACACTGGCTGGCTACACTAAATGGCCGCCAGCCACATGTTCAAACAACAAGCAAGAAGGAATGGACAACAAAGAACACATGCAGGTCTATGGCAAAAGCACACTGACCACTACCCAAAATGGCTGCTGGCCCCAAGTTCTAACAACAAAAAGCAAAGAGGCATGGACAGCAAAGAACGCATGCAGGCCTCTGGACACTGACTACACAAAATGGCCACTGGCCATATGGCATGGAGACCAAAGACAAAATGGTGACCTATGGCAAACTCATACACACAAACTAATGAACTGGAGAGAGGTACAGGATCATTTACTATCGGACCGAAGTGGTTATCATGCTGTGATGAAATGACAAGAACTCTGTTAATCCTTTTAAACATTACCTTCATATTATACTAAGACTTTGTTACAAAATTAAAATAATTGTACTTGTTAATTGTTTGAACATCCTGACATACTCATGTCAATGTAAAATTGGATGACCATTACTTCAGGAATATGAACGTGGATCAATAATTGGTACTATTATTGGCCCTGAGAAAGCACCTCTTGTCGAGAAAAAACATGTTGGCCAGTTTTGCGTTGTGGTTAAAGAATAATACATTTCTTTATTCAAATAAAGAAGCCTTACTGAATCTATTGCCTTATTTTTCAGACCTCAAAACCCAGTCCACTTTTGTTATGATATATACACACACACCATGCCCAGACAAAAAAATGGCCACTTGTCCAGCAAACGAAGAGGCATGTTAAACAAAGAAGAGCACACTACTATTAATTCAGCAATGCCAAAAAACGAAAATTAAGGCAGCTATCAAATTTTTATAACACACACATCCTGCCAAGGCATTCAAATATTACCCCACCAAAATACACTTTTTGCAGAAAATAAACGTGAAATACATTAAAAAAAAAACCACATTTTGCATTTAATCCAATGCCATCCCTGGCCTAAATCATAGATTTTTTTAGACTACATATACCACAGAAACAGTTGTTTCATGTACCCATTGCCTAGTACTGGCTCGATGGCCCATAGGCAGACTAGGCCAAATGGTAAAATAAATTAACAGTGCAAATTTTAGAAACATGGAGAAAATGTACTTAACTGTGCAACCTTTTTCCCTTAGAAAGGCTAAAACTTGAATGCAAAAATAGTCCCCTCCTGCAACTCCAGTTCACTCACCACAACCACAATCAAATGTAAACATTTAATAAAAGGTACAAGTATATACTGGTGCATGCCCTCTATCAACATCCTTATCTAAATGTGTTTAAACTTGTTGTGATGTCACAACAACAAAGTCCTTAAAATCCAATGGTATATATGCATCAGGAATTGCAGACAAAGAGAGTGATCCTTTCACCTCGAAATCCAAATGAAAAGTGGCCAGGAGATGAAATAAAGTACTGGGAGGTGCCTTCTGGATAGGAAGAGGACGTTGGAGTCTCTGTGGCACTTCCTTCCTGTTGACAAAAAAAAGAAAAAGAAAAAAATGCTTTGTGCACTAAAAAACTACCTGAACCATCCGTTCGAGTACAATATTCACCCAAAAAGGTATTTTCCCAGTTGATTTTGTGCCAGGGGCCGGCAAATCTTGCTCACGCTCGCAAGTGCGCATTGATGGAGCCTCACATTGTTCCTGTGAACATCGCAAGGCTCGAACGGCAGAATAATCCGCCATGTGCCGATGTGCCGATTGACAGAATTTGAAAAAGTCCCTAGAACAATTGCTCCAGACACAGTGTGCACTACGGGTTCCCAAGCATGGGATAAACAATGATTCAAATGTGCGATCTGATTTCCCTCCACATCAAGTATTCCAATTGTCTAATCTGTTGGGAAACTGGTCCTGTCAATGAGTTGAATGTCCTAACTTCACATATACTTGGATGTTGAAATCATGATTAATGGCTCTAAGATAGAGACCGTGGTGTTTAAGAAACCAACCGACAGAAATAACTCCCTTTTATACAGCAGTTTTCATCCTCCTACTTTAAAAAAGCATTTATCGTTTTCTCAGTTAACTCGAATTAAACGTATCACATCTAGCAATGACCAATTTCTATCTACCACACATGAGTACAAACAAAAAATTCTTCAACGCGGTTATCCGCAAGAGGTGGTAGACCTTGCTGAACAAAGAGTTCAAATGATTGCAAGAGAAACCCTACTGATGAGGCAACCAAAAGCTGAAGAATCCAGAGAGGTGTTTGTTTCCACATTTTCCACCAAATCAGTGACCATTAAAAACATTATTCTCAAGCGGTGGGGAGCTCTTACAGACCCAACCAGATTTCAAAGGGATATTTGCCAACCCTCCTTTATTCGCTTATAAACGATTGCGTAATTTGAAAGAACTCTTGTCCAAATGAACTCTTGCTTGATATAAAGCATACAGTGGAAACACATAACGGCATGATGAAATGCCACAATTGTAAACATTGCAACAACGTACTAGTAGGAAACACAATTTGGCACCCACGGACAGGCAAACAGATCATACTTAGATATACAGCAGATTGCAATACTCACTGTGTCATTTACGCCATTAAGTGTCCCTGTGGACTTTTCTATGTGGGAAAAACTGAGAGACAGATTAGAACCAGGATAACTGAACATAAGAGTCTCATTAGAACCAAGGCTTTGAGCTCACCTTTGGTAACTCACTAAGCAGAGTCAAAACACACCATTGCTCAAATGAGTTTCACTATTCTGGAAGTAGCGACACACACACCAGGTAGAGATTTGACTAAGTTCCTATTACAACGTGAGATTTATTGGATAAGGTTTCTCGATACACTCAGCCCCAAGGGCATGAATGATAAGTTGAAACTGTCATGTTTTCTCTAATTGATGAATACCTCTTTTGTACACATATTACTATTATTGTGTATAAGATTAATCCTCATGTTCATGCACGTATTGTATTTTCTTCCCATAATGTTTTGCGATATGTACTTTTTTGTGAACACCAGAGTTGATACCTTGTGTTTTGTCTTTGAGAATACTTATCTCTAGATTGCTTCATGGTTAACAATCCAGCATATTTTTATTATCATCTGCCATTTCTATTGTGTCACATGTGTCCTTGTTCACACACCTATGTAATATACGCTTTGTGTTCATTTCAACAACCATCATAAATTGTATCTTATTTCACTTCTTCTTATTCTTTTTTCTTTTTCCAATAATTTTTTCCACCGCTACACTGTTTCAATTAACTTTATTACTCAGACGATTAAGCAACTTGTGAGGTCTCTTCCCACTTTCTACCGTTTAGTCCTCTTTCTCTTTCACCTTTTTAAATACTTTCTGTCTCCGGGTTCTCGCGTTTCACTCGGAGGATTCACAAGTAAGATGCGCACTGTCACGGTCACAAATTCAACATTACAATTCCATACCTTGGACTTAAAGTAACATGCTTTTTCCTTTGTTCCCTTTTTTCTGTTTATTCGATTGACTAGTTGGCAGTGAAATTTCCATATTAACCACCTATTAACTTGTGAAACTTTTCAGTAAGGTCCATTGCTTTGGCTTTTGAAATGGCACAACACTTGGGGGAATAGGTTTTCCTATTTTAAAGCTTGTGCTTTCATTTATAGGCACAGATTCGGACTTAAGTACATTGTCGGTTGTCAGCATTGCTTAGCAGCTGTGATTGACTACCATTCAGGTAGTTTTGAATTGTTATTAATTCTGTTTCATGGGCACGTACATATTTCTTTTTTTCACATCACATGGATTTCTATTTGGTTGGCGCTCGCATAATTTGATTATTTAGCTCTATGGGTGTTTTTTTGGTCACAACAATTTCTTACATTCACATCAAGGACTGCATGATTTTCTGCGTTCTGGTCACTATGTACACTTCATATCTTCTCTCTCTCCTTTTTGATGGTTGACACAATTTTTAAGAAGAATGTCCTGCTTTGTACGAGGTTGTTTAGTTACTTTGCTGATATTTTCAGTTGCATTCTGTATATTAAACTGTACTTTACATATGTTTCTGTTTAGAGTGTCCCCTGATGAAGGGCACCTTTGATAGCCCGAAATGCCTCGGGAAATCCTTTTACAGCTAGTCCTTGAAGAATGACAAGACTAGTTGATGTACTGAAATAGTTTGTCAAATATCACATCCTTGATATTAAAGTGATGATGGAAGACGACGTGTCTGCGTGTGATATACTATTTATGATTTCATGTTTATGGACAATTAGTTTAATAATTGGTCAAGATATCAATATGTGATTTAGGAATATTGTTGCACGTTTGAATCATTGTTTATCTCATGCTTGGAAACACGTAGTGCACACTGTGTCTGGAGCAATTGTTCTAGGTCCTTTTTCTATTTTGACACAGGGACGTGGGTGAAGCCCCCTCACAGAGTGCGCACGAAATCTATTTAAGTAGTCTACTTTTTGGTATACTTATTTATTATCCACTTATTAGCTGAGTGCAACACCGGACTCCATTTGCTCTTTTTCTCAAGATTTGCAGAATTTGGCAGGAACTCCATGTTACAAGCATAAAGGAATTACCAAATTCCACCAATTCCGCAAGCGTAATTATCATTTTTCCCGGGCATAGTGTTCATGCAAAAAAAGAGACATTTCCTTACAATATGTTTATTCAAATACAATGCATGCACTTACACCTTTCACGAGTAAGCCTATTTTAAATTATTCTATAGATGAGGGTCTCGGTTTGTGTTAATCTTCTCCCGTATAATGATATTGAACAAGTGGTCAGACTTATCCAGTTTGTGCTGGTAAATACTGTGGTAATTCCATGCAGCAGTAATACCATTAGTGCAACGAATTAGCTCTGATGTTGAAGGATTTTAGAGAAAGATGAAAACAGTGGTAACAAGATTACCACTAGCAAATTATGCCTCCTTACAAAGAAGTTTTAACAGCAGTTGTTAGCTGCCAGTAACATTGTCGGTAATTATCTTAAGTGGGTCCAATTATTATTGTTAATGTTTAAATATACTAGAAACTACATTATTGGACATTTTACTGCTCTATTGCAATCAGTATCCTTCACAAAAGGTCTGGCTTTGCTGCTGTCCACAAAGGGGTTAATGTTGAAACATTATTCACTTCGTACAATGTTTTGTGCCACGACACAATAGGAGTTGTGTTTGCTCGGAATTCACTCCTTTCACCCCCTCAGCTTTTCCAGTTCAAAACACACCTTTAGCAATCAGTGCTTGTATTAGACGGAGCAGAAGTTACCAAGGTCGGTTGAAGACTACTGAAGGTTCAGTGGGGAGAAGTACATTTGTTTGTCATTCCCAATGCTTAATTTGTGGCGGTGGTTGCAGGTGGTGGGCACCAGCACTCATTTTTGGGGTAAGGACCACAGCTTATTTTTCCTCATCAGACTTTGACTGTGAGCAATAGAGAGAAAGGCAGTAAAAAGGGAGATAAACAGGGGAAGAGGAAGATAGGAACACAGCGGTAAAGATTAAATGGAGGGCTAAACGTAAGAGAGAGACAATGAAAGAAGAAATGTAAGGTGGTAGAAGAAACAGGCTTCAGATGGATTGAAAACGTGACAGCCTTGGAAACCGCTGCATTTAGAATGACCTACGACATGTTGCTAAGAAACTTTGGGTCTCTGCACTCAATCTTTCAAATTAAGCAGTAGGCATACTAATAAAAGTACACATAAACCAATTAACCTCTCTTTATATAAAGAATCATAGATATGCTGGTGCCATGTTGTAGCTACTGCGTTATTAATTAATCATTCAATTAACATAGCAGCCAAGAATACAACTTATTTTATAGACGCTACTGCATGGAGAAACGCCACCATCTATAATGTTAACAAATATAAGAAAATGTTCTCTTTTATGATACACACTGACACGAAAGGTGGTAGACAACTATGTAACACAAGAGCATAAGGGGGCAAATATATATCATCAGTCTGCTAAGTTGGTGTAAACCTATGAAGATTAGTTGTGAGAGCAATATATGGACACCCTTAAGTGAATTTCTTTGGAGAGCATGTGTTAAACATACTAGGACTGTAATGAATACAACTTAAAGTTTAGATTTAGAGAATTCGAAGTGATCCCTGAGCATATGTTTCAAACAGAACCTGCTCAGTGGCACAAGGTGTTATTGAAATGTGAGGTGAGGATAAAGTTGTCCCAAGTGGCCAACAAGTAGAAAAACATCTGGGTAATCAGACTATGTTAAAAGAATGTGACAAAACTCAGCTCTTGTGAATATTTTTATTTTATTTGACTGGTGTGTCACCACAAAAATATTATTTATGTTAAGGGAAGATATTCATATCTCACCAAAGGTTCTAGCTTCATTACACTTTTGCTCCAATTTACAAAAAGGAGTGTGAAATCTGGGTTTCATATTAACTTTCTTAGCTGAAACACAAGAAAACGTGTTGATCCACACCTGAACATGCATTCCTAGGGAAAGGTGTACATTTATGGTTTACAGAAAATTATAAAACATTTTGAAAAACTACACCATGAGCGATTTTCCACCAGGTACACTCCAGTGATATTTTTTTGGCGGGAGCGCTTTTATGTCAGGATATCAATAACAAAACTATCCTCTGACAGAAACATTGTGTCCTAAAGATCATTTAGAAAAATATTGTTACATTAAGTGTAGCTTGTGAGTGACAGGATGGAGTGAAAGATGGAGTGAGCGCTGCGATAGTATGGGTCTGGCTTTGAAGGGCTTCTTTGAAAGTAGGGACACATGTTGATAAGGAAGGAGTGATCCAGACCAATCTTATTTACTTAATACCCATAGAGGTAAATAGAATACTATTCATTTAAGGCATTGCACACACTATACCATGAATCTTTTCTAGGCGACAGGAAAGAGAAAGCTCAAGGGGCATGCTAGGAAGTCACAAGTGACCCAGCTGGGATGGGGAGCAAGGAATGGGTTTGGTTCATTATGAAATGGAAGGTTTCACTTTTTTTAAAAACCATGTTGTTTAGTGCAGATGTTCATCGACTGCCTGTTTGGGAGTTTGGGCCCTGCACTGCAAATTGTATGACATTGCTTCTAATATAGCCTTATAGCCCGCCGTAGCGGGCTTTTCCGGCTATTAAAGGCCCGCTCCAGGGTTAAAGGCCCGAGCCGAAGGCGAGGGACTTTAACAAGGGAGCGGGACTTTAATAGCCGGTATAGCCCAGCTACGAAGGGCTATAAGGCTATTAGAACATTCTGCCACTAGAGGGCAGAATGTTCTAACAAATAAAACAATGGCCTCTCGGAGTTCGAGGGGGTTTAAATCCCCTCGAGCTCCGAGAGGCCCTTGTGAAAACAACATTGGAATGTTGCTTTGCGGGCCTTTACCGGCCCGTAGAAGCACGGAGCACTCCATTGTCTTCAATGGAGTGCTCCACATTCCAATGTTCTAATGTGTGTTGGTGGATCAACAAGCAGAAGTGTTTGGCCTGGCAGAGAAGTTACCTTGCAGGGCAGCATTAGATCTGCCCGGAAGAACAGTTTGTACAGTGATGGTGCTGCATTTGAAAGGTGGGGACAGAATGTCATCAATTCTGCACCTGCCAAGTAGACAACAAATACTGTCAAATGCATGACCAACATGTCCCATTTTTCTCAAAGTCCTGATTTTTCTGGTGGCTACTCTTAAAAAAAATATATTTTGTACCCTGTCTGTTGGAAAATCCATGTTTATTCCTGCAAAAGTCAGCTGATGTTTTAACTCTGCATATTGAGGATTCATTAATTGGGTTCCCATGGCACGTGTTTCCCCTTAATCCGTGTAGAGTGATTGAGGAGAGGGTTTCTATTTGGGTATGTAAACGCACCATATTAAGGGGCATATCTACGAGGACGGCGATAAGTCAATGCAAAGCGCGCTTAGCGCTTTTCTACTTATCGCCGTCTATCGCTTGATTATATCGCCCTGGTAGCGCGTTATCTACAACGCTTTTCCCCAGGGCGATATAATTACCAGTGATAGCGGGGAAATCTCCGTTTTGCAGGGAACATCGCTGGTTTTCCAGCGATGTTCCCTGCAAAACGGCGATAACTTTGCTGATACGACCCTGTGGTCGTATCAGCACAATCCACCCCCATATTAGGTATGCCTAAGTCTGCATTTTAGCAGACGTTAGTTTTCGGCGAAAACAGCGGTTTTCGCCCAAAACTAACGTCTGCTAAAATGCGTTAGTAGCCTTGTAAATATCGCGATGTGCACATCAGCGATATTTACAAGGTTGTACTGCCCAGTGACGCCCACTTTGCATCTCATTAGAGATGCAAAGGGAGACGTCGAGTAAAAGGGTGCTAACATGCGCCAATGCATGTTAGCACCCTCTTGTTAATAGGGCGATAATTTTATCTCAGCTTTTTTGGCTTTAAAAGCCAAAAAAGCGGAGATAAAGCCCTTGTAGATATGCCCCTAAGTTTGTTAGCTGCAGGTGCACACAGCCGCAGCCCGTGCAGGTAAGAGCAGTGGGGCTGGGTTGGGGGGGGGGGTGAGGGGTGGAGAGGATTCGACAGACGACCACGAGGAAATATTAAATAAATAATTAATTTTCCCTTGTGGTCCTATGTCGAAATCCCCCCACCCGGCCCCACCGCTTCACCGCTCTTACCTGCATGGGCCGTGGCTGGGTGCACAACCTGACTATTCATACAGAGGGAGTATCCCCAAGTCTTGGAGAAAGTATCACCCAGGTTTCCTTTGAAAGAACATGACTATTTGCAAATGGGCAAGCAAGAGATCGGAAAGGAAAGGAACGTGTAAGAAGAAAGAGGGGTCCATCAACGCAGCAGTGTAGCTTTCAATGGCCCACTACATGATGGAGCAGAAAAGATACACAGTTCAGGTCTATTTTTGAAAAGGCCCTGCACTCATTGGTAAAGGAACTAAGGGGCATATGTACAAGGACTGGCGAAAACTACCGCTAACGCTAGTTAGAGGCAGTTTTCTTACCGCTGTGTACCGCTGAAAACTATCGCCTTGTTAGCAATGTATGTACAAGACGTCGCTACATGGCGTTAGCTTCAGGGATCAGCGGTGAAAACTGCCGCTAACATTAGTGTGATGGCGATAGGAATTCCGGCGTTAGTGGGCGAAAACCAATGAAAGGCCCATTAGCGGCAAAAAAAGGCACGTTAGTCAGCCCAACGTGAGTTTTTTTTGCCTCTAATGGAAAAAATAGCCTATCAGTCAACCTCCAATAGGAAAATAGGCAAAAAATCAATGTAATGCAGAATGGAGCAGCCAGGAACAAGTGCAGCACAGATCGAAAACCCCCTCAAACCACCCAACATCCAGGATGACCAGGATGAGAGCCTGGATGCCTCGCAGGACCTGCGTCGGGAGCCTGGATGCCTCGCTGGACCTGCGTCTGGAGCCTGGATGCCTCGCTGGACCTGCGTCTGGAGCCTGGATGTCTCGCTGGACCTGCGTCTGGAGCCTGGATGCGTCGATGGACCTGTGTCTGGAGCCTGGATGCCTCACTGGACCTGCGTCTGGAGCCTGGATGCCGCACTGGACCTGTGTCTGGAGCCTGGAGTGGGATGCGGAGGAGCTGTGGAGTTGATGAGCCGTGGTGGTAGACATTGAGGCACGGCGATCACCTGTACCTGGTGGTGAAGTCTGGCCGATCACATGGAGACACGTTGCTGACCTGTGTGAGAAGACCGCCTTGCGCCCCTTGGAGATGTGAATGGTAGAGGCGATCCTGCGCACCAACGTAGGGAGGTCTGCATCGCATACTACGATCCACCACTACACCGGGGTGCACGGAGGGGATTACCAACGGTGGGCGGCACCTCTCTGCATCACAGGCCGGATGAGGTTGCGCTGGCCGGGCGCTGTGGAGGGTGAGGCCCCTGAGCTGCGCCAAACTTGTGTGGCGGGAGCGCTGCAAGTTCACGCCTAAGGGGGCCCTGCTGCATCAACAGCATTGGGAGGTTCACCAGTGGACTTGGCGGCGACTGCTGAACCCAGGCTTGTGCAATCCCACCTGGCTGAGGCTCCTGCTGGCTGAGTCACAGATTTGGAGAGAGTTTAGCGGATTGCACCACGGTGTCAATGTCCAGGTAAGGAGAAGGTGGGACATGTAGTGGAGGAGGCCCGGGGTCGAGTCGCACAGGCCTAGCACCTGTAGATGAAGCACCCCCAATGTCGGCTCATCCGCTATGGTGGAAGAGCGTCGCCCCACTGCTTTCAAGCAGTGCAAGAAGAGGAACAATCATCACTTGATGATAACTTCCTGATGTAATCGTGCCATGTTTCCTTTGCGGGCGGGAGGGTGGGTAGGGCTGCTCCACTCATGGAGCAGGGCAGGGGCGGAGTGACATGCCCACTCAAGTGCGCAGTGAGTGTTTGGTCGGCCCGCTCAGGCCGCACAAAGCAGTCATGCGCACTGTCCTGTTCGCAATGCAGGCTGCATTACAGCCTACTTGGAGAAAATGCCCACACCTCCAGCCCCTGGCTGAACGCCTCGTCCCGGTGCCAATGACCAATCCCAACGCCGCATTGCAGCGTTGTGATTGGCTTAGGGGAGGGAGCCTGGCTGCCTACTTCCTGTTCCTGGAAGCAGACTCAGGAAAGCAGGAGCAACGAAGACACGGGACCCGGCCTTGAGGTAAGATTTCTCTAATTTAAATATTTACAACACTTGCTCACACACACACCCCCGCGTCCACGCCCCATCCAGTGTTCTTTCTGGCGTTTCCCACCTCCCAGCTGTCCAGTCCCCCCGCATCTCTTCTCAATGGCGGCCGCTGTGAGGCCATGCGCAGCGGGCGTACCACTGGTGTGCCAAAGGTATATCTGGAGTTACAACGCATACCATTATATCGCATTCCATTACAATGCATACTAATACTAGGCATATTGCAACAGTAGGGAAGGTGTTGGATTGCGGAGATGTAAACTTTACTATTCCCACTTCAGTGAGTGCAACCCTAAAACTAACGCTTGCACCCCAAAGCAAACCCTGAACCCTAAAATTCATCTGTGAGCCCCCAAAACACACCCTAAAAATCATATTTGACCCAAATGCACACCCCAATTTTCATATTTGACCCAAATGCACACCCCAATTTTCATATTTAACCCAAATGCACACCCCAATTTTCATGGTTGACCCCAAAACACCCCCAAATTTCAAATATTACCCCATAATACACCCCACATTTCATCTCCGACACCCAAAACCCATACCCACCCTAAAAATTAAAAATACCCCATTACTGACCTCACAATGCGTTGTAATGGAATGCGATGTAAAGGCACCTACGTTGTTGGATTTGCGTTGTAAAGGCATTAAGATGTAATGCCTGCGTTGTAATGGATGTCTCCCGTGCCAAAGGCAAGCCCGTCTGCGTCTGTCTGCCCCTGGTCCGCGCTCAGCACCAAGGACCCTTCCTCTCGGACACTCCACCCCTATGGTGCCAGCACCCTCCTCACCATCAACCCCGGAAGCCACATCGCCTGCTAGGACCAACATCTGCTCCGAACTGGACATCGCCATAACCATCACTGACGGCTACTAAATCACCCGCAAGGACCCCCCCCAACCGTCCAGGAGGAGGCATTGCCATCACCTACAGAAGCACACTCCGACTGACCACGCACTCTAATGACCCAACGGTGACCATGGAACACCTTAACTTCCAGATCCGGACCAACCCCAACCCCATCCTCTGCGGCACCCTCCTCTGCATGCCCCCCGGGCCATGGATACCCATTCTCAAATACCATTGTAAACCTCATTGCACAGCAGGCTCTCCCATACACTGACGACATCCTACTCGGCGAACTCAAGTTCCACCTGAACAACCCCAATGACCAGAACATCACCCCCTCCTGGGGTAGCTCCCCAACATCAGACTCAAGTAGCTAGTCACCACAGCAAGCCACATAGCAGGACACACGGTCGAGCAATTCTCCTCCGCCAGCGGGACCTTCAACAACAGCCACACCACCGGACTCTCCTGGACCGACCATCATTGTATACATCACGTCTTCACCATGCCCACTGTACACAACCGCCATCATCGCCCCCCTCGCAGCTGGATCAAGGCAACCGAAGTATGTCTTGTCAATTCCCTCAGCACCACCACTCCACCAACACTTACAGATGATGACACCACAGCGCGCAACCGCCACTGATGGATCTCCAACTGCGCCGACACCCGGACACCCCTCAAGAATGGCACTGCGTCAGTACCTTACACCTGCATGATGACAGGCGTAAGGGTGACGCAGTGCCACATGGATAGGCTGGCCCCATGATTGCTGAAGTTGCGTCATGGTTGTGACACGACTGCAGCAATGCGTGACTTTAGCGCAGACAGATACGTCAGGATTCCAGATGTATCTGTCATTACTTGCGTCATGGAGCGCTGTCCAGTGAATACAGCACATCCGTGGTGTCGCAAGAAGGGGGTAGTGAAAAGTGTTGCAACGCTATCTTGTCGCAGCGCTGCAACACTTTTCATGAGTGAGGCCCAGGAATGCACACTATCTTATTGATGGTGCGCAGTCCTGCCCTGTAGTTTTGTCGCAGGGCAGCGCAGCAACTTTGCTTGCAGCGCAGTCCAGCAACAAAACCTGCTGAAATGAGGCCCCAAGTGTTCTCTCCATTTTTAAGACCAGCTATTTTCTGGTCTTAAAAAACTGCCTCTAACTGCAGTTAGAGGCAGTTTTTTGGGTCCTCCAAACTTCAAGAATCCCCTTGTAAATATCGCAAAGTGGGGTTAGTGGCCGTTGTAACACGGGAACGCCTCCCTTGCATGTCATTATCGCTAACAGAAGTGGTGATCTTTATAATGGACGTTTTCTCCGGCAAACCGCCGCTAGCAGAGGTTAGCGACAGCTTGTACATATGGCGATAAAAATATCGCCGCAAAACCGTCTGAAAAGTGCCGCAAAGGTAGCGTTAACTCCTTGTACATATGCCTCTAATTTCGGTGAAGGTAGGATTGGTTTAGCGGGAGAGGGAGCAAATATAAATTGCCTTTTCTAGGGGCTTTATATTTTACTGTTAAGATGTGAAATTATGAAAAGCTTCAAACTGACGACTCACTTTGCAGAGTTTTAGTTGTAGGTGAGTAATCTGTAGTAAACTAGGGTGTGGCTGGGGGATGGAGCCTCAGAGTAGTGGCACTTTACTTGCGAGACTGTACCTAATGGTTTCTGAGGTTGAATAGGCAGAGATTACCTGCATTTTGCACATGATGTAAAGACTGTAGGCCTTCCTGCTGCAGGACAAGAGCTAGACACAGACCCTCAACTAGAAAAATCAGTTGGAGGTTGTGTGTGGCTTGTGACCACCCAGGCTATGTTTTGTGGGTATTTTAAAAAGACAGAATACAGCTGGAAATCTGAACATGTCAGGAAGACAGATGGACCACAAAGGTGCATAACTTGGAAGCTGAAGAGAGGATGCTGAACAGTGGAAAAGATTGTGAACACCCACACCAAGAACTGTGTGGGTTGCTAAAATAGGACCAGAGTCAGCTGATCCACAAGTGACTCAAAGAGACACAAAAAGTGGCCCAGAAAGGACTCTTTGTGAGTAAACTGTTGGTCACCTGTAGCATGTTTAGAAGTGGCCTTTGTGAAAAGTTTTTGTTGGAACTTGGAGGTGAATGACAACTTCCGCCCTCTGTTAGCTGGTACACACATGGAGAAATCTCAAATGGATGGAGATGACTCTGGTGCCAACACTGGACCAATATACTGGCTTAGGCAGACTCAGAAGCAGCAGAAACAACTCTTCCTGTCATGAGGACATATGACAGTGGTACCTCCACAGGTACTCTGTGAAGTTTGGAAGCAATGAACCCGGCTCGACTGCACAACACAATTGATTCTCATCCAGCCTTGTCAACCTGGCTGAAGGCAGGAGGCTGCGTGGAGATGAGCTTCTTACTGTGCTCCAGGAGTATGAGGAAGCATCCTGCAGACACTTGTGAGTAATGGTCAGGAACTTCCTCTGACTGTGCAAACAGAACTGATTCCGTTTTGCCTTATTTTAATCATATATATATGTTTTTTTAAATTCTAAATTGCTAAGGAAGTTTTACTGAGTGATTTATTTTTTATTCAGTTGTGTTGGCACTGCTGATCCCTAATGTCATTCTCAGAAGAGGCCTTCCTTCTCAGTCCCATTCTACTAAGGTATAGTCATGACTGTCTTAGAGAAACAGTGCTCGCCTGACTACGAGGTAGCTTTGCATGGTGGTGGGAAAATTTGCCCTACTAGGTACCCCAGTTTCCCACTCTGTCTATCCGGTATTTGCGAGGTACAGTGTACTTACATAGTTAAGTTTGACTGTTATTATGGAGATATTGCAATAGAGTGATGCTCCTGGGCAATGTAGGGGAGAAGGTTTCTAGGCAGTGTCCATTGGTAGTTTGCTTCTATGATAAAGGCACTTGACTAGGGGGACAGTCTGATATTGTCAGCCAGGTAAACCCCTGTATATGTGGCTCAGGTGATGGTCATGTGATTGCAGAAAAGAGCAAAGGGTTGAGGATGCCTACTCTCTAAGTCATTCATTAGAACATGAGAAGAGATCCAGAGTGAGAGTGGGCATGTCTGCCTCTTCAACTTCCAGGAAGTGTCAGTCATTTACAATTTCAATGCTACAACAACATGCTGATGTTTTCCAAAGACAAATTTGTGAATAATGAATTCTTGAAAACCTGAAAGAGGAAAGGAAATGATGGAGCAATAGATGGTTTTTTTATTTAATTTTTTTCTCAAGGGCAAGTACTTGAATACATTTTAAAACATGATGGATGACATTTTGGTTGGGTTAGTAGAACATTGTGTGGTCAAGGTGAAAATGAATGTCTCCAGCCGAATCCTGATATGCATGGAGCATCTTCCAATGCATTTAAGACATTATTTGTGAGTTCCTGATTAAGATTTACTGATAGAATTAAAACTTCAATCAATACTAGGGTCCTTATCCAAATATTGTTGTGGTTCCCAATTCAACTGGTAACATGAGTTGCTGAAGAAATTGAGATGATAAATTATGCAAGAAACCTTCATCGTCCAAATTTTCATAGGACACATTTTGCTAGTAAAAGCCTAGTAGAAAATATTCAGATAAACATTCTCAAACTGACAGAACAATTTCCCTAAATCGGGGCGCAAATTCCTGCTTCTGTGGTTATTCTCTCTTGCGAAGGTTACATCTTATTATGGTGCTGTAATATCACGCCTTGTATTTACTGCAGCCCACTGCATTAGTAACTGCAGGTGTGATATCCCCTATCATTTTACTGGGCAACTCATACCAAGACGTATGTGTAAAAGACCTGCCCCCCCTGATGTTAGGTCTATTGTAATTCTTTATATGTAGGTCTCACCTACAGGCAGCTTTTAGCTGTGGTTGAAGATCTATGTTTAGAACGTAACCACAAGTGACACTTCACCTGACGCCTGGCTTTACAGCCACAAAAAAGCTGAACTACTCATTCCAATTGAACCACAAATTTGAAACAATTTCCACCCTATGAACTTTTCCAATAACTTTCATGAGTCTGTTTAATTTCAATCATGAAACTCATTTCATGATTGAAAGTGTCACTTGTGTTCACGTTCTAGTTTTAGTGGAGGTAGGCTACCTCCTCCTGGCAGCACGCATACGTTAATAAATTTGTGATCTACAATTGCAAAGGAAGGTGTGCACAGCACTGCATCAATATGAAGATCTATGTTTACAATACCAATATTTAGAGTGGACTTTGGGTCAGTCCACTGCTTACCATTGCTTGGCTTTCTTGTCAATCTCATTTGCTTTAGACCTAGGAGAAATTGAAATTCCACTGGCATAATTCGTTTAATTTTAGGAATTGTGCATTACAATTGATATGTAAAATTCCCCAAATTTTGACATTATGCTACTTTGCCTAATTACGTGTCACTGGCAGAAAAAATGTACCACTAATGCACAGAAACAACAGAACATTTAAAGTATGTTTTTGCACTATTTTTTAACACAAAATATTTTCTCGTACCAAAAATTGATGCAAAGGTGCATTTCACGCTAAAATGTAGCATTAAATGACGGATTTGCAATTCAAATAATTATGTGGAAATTTCTGTGAAAGCAAATTACATAAATTTTGCACACTCTTAATTTACTTGTTTCGTATTAAATAGAGTGGTAGTTGAGCCCATTTGCCATTGGTGTCCTGGGTTCATCTGACATTGGGTCAATGACAAGCCTATATGCAGTTGAATCTCAGGGTAGGGAGGGTGGGTGAGCAGTCACAGGATTCTCATGGAGGTGGTGTGGGTGGGCAAGCTCTCAGATCTTATTAGTCAATCAGCAGGCACAATAACCTAAAGTCACACCCAGCGCTAATCTTTTATGTTAAACGAAAGTGCTTTAATCACATAGCAGAAACAAATACTACAGAATTCAATAGAAACGAAATACAGGGATGCAAACTAAGTTGTGTTAAACAGTGAGGTGCTAAATACTTTCTTTCCCAGTATCCCCCCAGTATCTGCCTTCCTCCCACTAGGGTTGAGGTTCCATGTCTACAACCCAACACACTGCAGATTTAGGCAGGATCAGACACAGGTGCAAATACTCCTATAGGTCTAATGTTCAATTCAGTTCAATCCCAACCTTCCCCTTTGGCAAACATTTATAGCATGTGTGGCAGACTTGTCTGCACATGTTTAGACTCTTCTCCCAGTGCAGGCTAAACCCTGAATTTTACCTGCAAGGTATTGTAGCAGTAAAGGCTGTGCAGAAGATGCAGTCTGGGCTCCAACCCTCATTGCAGCTGCTCCTCTCCAGCAGGGACTGTGCTGGTAGCCTCACTCAGGATGAAGCAGAACTGGTGTTACAGGGCTTCCAGCTTCTGCAGAGCCAAGGCTTTCATTCCCTTCATTGGTAGTAGAGAACCAGTCTCTTAAGCCCCTGAGAAACTGCCGGGCGGCATGGGATAATTGTTTTGGTATAATTTTAAGCAGTTCACACGGAAACTGTGCAGAGTGATCAGGGAGGCCACTCTACGACATGGGTCAGTCATGGCTTTGCTCTTTGCCAAAGTCAGCTTTCTCGGGGGTGCTCCTCATGCCCAGGGCAAGCTGGGCTTCTCCTTGTCCCCACATCCAAAACAGCAAGTCAATACAACATGGCTAAGCACACTCCCTCCCTCCCTCGCCCAGCAGCCAGGCAGGCCTTTAGGCAATTCAGACAGACCCTCAGCTGCTCTTGCAGAAAGTTTTGGCCTTCAGTGGCCTCCTCATCCATGGGTGACTGGCTGACAGGCAGACACCAGCCCTAGTTGCACAGCAGCTCTTCGAGCTTTCTGGGGAGCATTCCCATCCTCGATTAAGAAGAATTTGGTATTGGAACAAAGAAGGGTGGTTTGCATCCCAGTTTTGAACCCATATTCTCAATAGACAATGAGAAATCAACTTCTACGTTTTCAGGGCTGGTTCGGGTCACGTCTCTTTCAAATGTAATTCACAAGCTGCTCTCCAGTTACATCATTTGGGCAAAGCAATGACTCTCACAGCAGGTATCACAAAGCTGGATCCAAGCAGAAGCGTCCAAAACATGGGCGCAATGAAGTGAGATTTGTGCATCTGGATGTCATAAGTCTTTGTGAAGCAAGCAGTAATCAGGAGCAGACAAAAGGACTGGCCCTTCCTAGAAAAGTCCTCAACTTGGACAGAAGCTGTAGTCCTACTCCTCACTCCAGCTGTATATACAAATGGCAGAGCACAGGTAGACCTAATGAGCAGCCCTTTGAGAACAAGGTGAGCAATGAATTTCTAAAGATAGCCCTGACTCCGTCCTCCCAAACTTTAGTGTCTGAGTTTCCACTTTCCACTTTCCAGATACAAAATGAAGGCAGTAAACGTCCAGTGTCTGGGGGAATCTGTCTTCATCCTCCACGTTGTGCCAGGTTAATGAACAAATGTGATGGGTGGAATGCTGGAATTAATCTCAGCAACTGGTAATTACTCAGTGCCACATCCTAGTCCATCCCAGTCCTTGCACCTCAGTTTGGACCCAGCCAATTGCAAATCAGTCTTGACCCTGCTCCAGTAGGAATAGTCCAGCCCAAACGACCAGGTTGTGTCCTCCCTGAACTACAACACAGGCAACCCAAGCCCAGTTTCACCCTGGTTGGTTCTCTTCAGTCGTGTGTAGCTTGGTTCCAGTGATCCTGGGCATCCAAAAAGGATCTGACTGGTCCAAGTACTCAGACTCATACAAAACAGAAAACCCTATTACCATACCTGTGGTTCACATGCATATACATGCATTCGACATGTACGCAGGATGACAGTGCAAGATTCTGTGTTCCACATACAAGCAGAACTTTACAGTAGAGGAGCCAGTATGCTCACCTCTCCCTGTCACAGAGAAAACAGGTCTGGCCATATTAGATATTCAAGGAACATGGGTTGCATGCTTCCAGGGCACGGACAGTCCAACACACATCATAACAGCATGCGTGGTGCTCCCCTCCAGGCCACAGAACAGGTCCTGGACCTCGCCTTACCAAAGACAGGCCTAGCCTCTGAGAACACGCTAGATTAGCATTATGTCAGGGCCAACATAAGCTAGTATACCTGTTTCATATGCAGTGAGGAACTCGGGGCAATGGTACGTGCCAGTCCTCCATGCAGGGGCATTCCTTCCCAAACAGATGGCTTTCTTTCCTCTTCTTGTGTTTGTGCCTCCCCTGGAGCATATTCTATTTATCATCTTTTTGTTTGGAGACATGCATTCTGCCATATCTTGCGTTTTGCCGATGCTGAACAGCATCGACAAAAAACATTGACAAACTTAAAAGGCAAGGCCTATTGTCTTTGCCATTGGTTGTTTACTAGGATGCTTCATATGCACTTTTTGTCAGAGCTGTGAGAAGGAGGGTTTTCATTATGCAATTAAATTAATGCACTTCGAAAAGGTTAACTCCCTCCCTATTTTCACCTCTTGATTCATTCTCTGTTAACCGAAATATTCAGCACTCTATCCTCCGAAGATGTAAATAAACTGCAAAAGGCTGCTATTTCATGCATTTTAGGATTCAGAGGACCTTTGCCAATGCAGTCCTGTGTGGGTCTGTCCTCTTCCCTCCAGCCCCAGCTCTCTTTCATAAAGAGAACGGCGACCACATTCCACCCCAGCCTGGGATGACCTTTTATTGTTTGCAAATTGCTCTGAGAGCTGCAAAGGACAGAATTCGCACAAAAAGACAAATTATCATAACAGCACTCAGATAACCATCCATTTCACATTCGGCCATTATCTCTTGAATACATTTAAACAGCGGTACCCTCCATTCAGCACAATCCCTCACAATCCAGAAGACACTCTGAATTACAATGCTCTTGGCACGCATTAAGTCAAACCCTTAATGCGATTTTAATAAAGATTTTGCACCGGATGTACACATACAATGCGTTCTCCTTCAAGAGCTCGGCAGAGCTATTTAGCTGAGGCGCGCAGAGACCGTCCGCGCGCGGGAAATTCTGCACGTGGCATTCTCTGCCGCGAACAATGTGACGCCTTTATTTATTACTCCGAGGGTGGGAGACGAGCTTTGATATAATGCATTCATGGTTTTAAATTGTTTTTTTTGTGCCGTTCGTTTCTGTTCAATCAATATCTAAATAAAAACCAATTTAGCCTGAAAAACGTTAAATGAAAATTCGAGTTTCATGATAAGGACTGGTAGGATCTCTGTGAACTAGAAATTGGCAATAAATGTGGCAGATGTCACTTTCTGCATGTCTTCATCTCTTCACAGTGGACTATGGGAGTGGGGGCTGGGGGTGGTGGGTGGCGGGTGGGTTATGCCTGGTTTTATCCTTAATCTTGAAAGTTACCAACAGGGGTATCGGTAATTCTGGTGGGTCAAATAATTTCTGAGTATAGAATTTGGGAAGGATCATGCAGGGATCCATGTTTTCGCACTGATTTCAGCCTGGTATTCCACGCAAAGATATCAACAGCTTTCAGCAGCCGATGTCTCTGGAAGAAATACTGGGGCATATTAGCAAGACCGGCGATACAATTATCGCCGTTTTAGCGGCAGGAAACTGCCGCTAAAACGGCGATAATGAGCTTGCTAATATGCGTTATGGAATTCAATAGAAGCCCAGGTTAGATGTCCTGCACATCTAACCTGGGCTTCTATTGGAATTCTATAACGCATATTAGCAAGCCCATTATCGCCGTTTTAGCGGCAGTTTCCTGCCGCTAACACGGCGATAATTTTAACGTGGGTCTTGCTAATATGCCCCACTCTTCTTACTCGGAGTTACAGAGGTAGTGTAATCTCGATTCAGCTGGTGACACCTGTTACCGGTCAAATCGGGATTACCATGAGACTCTTGACGAGGCCGTATACAGTTGTGGGTTCGGTCCATGTAACACTGACACGCTTGCAAACTTGGTTGCATAAACCGGAACTTTATTGAGTTGTTTACATATTGTGAGTCAGTCATGGTGGGAAGCGCCAGAAAGCAGATCCTGTCTTCTTCAGTCTGTGTTGGCCTTGTCCATCCTGCACTCTGAGGGAACATGTGCATCAGAAGCCCTGTGTCATCATATTTGCACATAGTTGGTGACAGAAAAGGGTGACAGTACATCTCCCCTTGAATTCAGTCCATGACCGTAATCAGTCTTTCATCCTTTTAGGTGGTATGATCTGTGGCCTAAAAATCTGTGCAGATTGCAGCATGGGAGAAGATCTGCGTTTGGGAGTGACCTCAACATGTGCAGGAGAGTCAGGGATGAACTCTCCCGGAGACAGACTATCATCAGGTTATTCTTCTGGTGTCACTGGCATCTTCTTGCAAGGACAGAATTCACGGGTCAGCCTCCAGGACACAGAAGAAGGAAGAGTTTCTCGTCAGATATGACCTTCCCTTTAGACTGTAGTCATGCATCTTTTTACATCTGTTATGATGTAAGAATGGGGATCAAAGGTGAGATCATCCTTATGCAAACCCTTTTAACTGTATAGCACCATGTCTCCTTGACACAGGGGGGATGGTTTGGCTTATATATTCCTGTCTACCTACTGTTTCATTAGACTCACCCTACTGTTGCACAGCTCTACGACCGAGTGGACTGGCAAGCTTCTCCTGAGGGTTGTGGTTGTGCAGCTTTCCCCTAAACAACAGTTTGGCAGGAGGCTTTCGGCTGTACCACGGGAAATTTCCCAGTGGTCTCTCAGGGTATAATATAGCACTTTAGAAACTTGGTCTTTGGTCAGTTTGGCAATTTGTCTTGGATTTGTTGGATGCATCCATGACTCCTTCAGCCATGTAATTGACCAGAGGCTATGCAGGGTGTACCTTGGCTGCATTAACCCTATGTATGGCTAAAGGTAAGGCATGAGTATCTGGTACTTCAATTGTAACAATCAGGTTTGAGTAACATCACTAGGAGGCCTAACTTAAAAAATATATATTTTTGACCCCATGAATGCATGTTAGGATCATCTTTTCTAGCCTTGTTGTGAAGATCTTTTGATCTGAATTTAGCAAAGAAATGAAACTGTAGTTCCCACAGTGTAACGGGTGTTTCCCTGGTTTTAAGATCAAAGATACTGAGGCTTCTGACCACCTTTTAGTTAGTATTTGTTGGTGCTATGCTGTATTTGTAAGGTAATGTATGTAATATAACGTATACTTTAATTGTGAAATACTGGAGTCATTAGGAGACTATAAACCTCCAGTGGAAGTCCATTCGGCCCGGCCTCTTTGACTGCCTTTTGGACTGTTAGGTGTCCTTAGCCGCCTGCATAAAAATAAGATTTCTAATGTTGCCAACTCTGCCTCATTTAATTTAGGGAGTTTACAGCAGAGAACCCATTATCAATGTCAGCTTCTTCAGATTGGTTCTCTTTATCAAGAATTGTCAGAAAGATTGCCTTATTTCCATCTCTGAACTATGAATCAACTTATTTATTTCTTAACCTGATTACTAAAATTCCAGGATCTATCAGCCTACATTTTTTAGGCTATGGCACCAGTTTTCTCACCATATTCATATTTAACTTGTTTGTACCCCACTTCTTAGCAATAATAGTATCCAACATCGTCTGAAACTATTTCGGACTTATTGAGTTGCTCAATGTACTACCCTTTGTTTTCGTTGATGCTTTTTGATGACATAACTTCTATTTGTTGCATGTCATGCTTCTGAATCCAATCATTTCACGCAACCAAAGATTTCTTTTAAAACTTAAAATTGGCCCTGTATGTGGCCACACAATATAATCCCATGCAGACATTAAATTAAATTGAGAAATCTCCTGTATTTCTTGACAGATGTTTGAGACAAACAGAAGTGCAGACAACAGTGCTCTATCCAGTGTCCATTGGATGGAAGGTTTCTTTTTTCCTGAGCATCCTCAGTTGTATTTTAATGAATACATGATCTGAATGCTGCATGGGCCTATGATATAGATCTGAAAGTTCTGCAGGCCTAAGATTTACTGTTTTCCTTGGTTTAACAGATAATTACTTACAAGAAAGTAATCTAATCAACCAAGGTGACATTAGCTATTGGAACAGATGGTGTAACCCCTAAGCAAGTCTTCCTGATCTCTCCAAATATCAGATCAGCTCTAATTTTAGAGTTTTGATTGGGCCATGCAAATTAGTCTATCTAAATCTTCATCTATGTCACATTTAATTCTCCCATCCGAATATATGGTGACAGATAGTGCAACAAGAGCAGTGCCTGATAACATAAAGGATCATGAATTTTGGGATCAGATATTGACCCCATCATACCTAACATTTCCTCTAATGTTATCTCAACACATTTCCCTAGAGAGTCTGCTTGCATCTGTAAGAGTGCTATACTTTTCCCTTTACATTTGACTATTGGTCTGTCATACCCAATGCTATCCTGTTTGATCCCAGCTACTTTTGAAGCTTACTTCTTAATCAAGGAGGATTCCTGAATGCATGTTAAAACCCCCCCTTTCTGGAACATGTACTTCAGTCTATGCCTCTTGCATGCATCTCTGACCCTGTGTCCATTCCACGTTCATACTTTAACTAATAGTATGTAATCCCTACATTGACTTGTTGTAAACATTACAAGCACTTACTCCAACTGTGTAGCATGAGAAGTTCTTTCATGATTTTCTTGACCCATGTTCTTGTCCCATCCCCTAGCCCTTTTCTGCCCCTTGGACATCCCCTCATCCTTCCATCTTGAAGGTATCCACTGGAAAGTCCAGAAAGCTTCATCAAGAAACCTTTCTGCACCTCCTTTGTATTTGCCCCAACATTTGATCAGAATGGAGATATTGGTTATGACCACTATTTCTCCAATTCGGCATCAAATCTTGCCGACAAGCAATCATTTTCTGCTTGAGGGGTGACTTTCCAGTGGTGACAGCTTGTTTTGTTAAATCTACAGATAAAAAGGAGCGTCTTTTAGCTGGTAGCAGTCTGCACCCAGCAGTACAGGAGATTTAGCTGGGTCAGCTCAGCAGCCCTTGAAATCATTATAGAATTCGCTGGCCAACTCACCAACCTTCATCTCATGCATGAAAGCCGATGTCAGCACTAACCATTTTAGCAATTCATACTTAAACTGCTTTATCATCTATAAATATACTAACACAATCAGTTTTATAGGAAAGTCATCCTAGATATGAAACTACGATATAGTGGCTGGGGTACTAATCAGTTGTCTATCAGTACCATGTTTTATTTACTTTATAGCAGGCTGTTGCTGATTTTCATTCCTTTACTTTTATGGATCAATTTATCAAGATGGTATTAAGGACTGTATGAATGCTCGGCACTTTAGTATTATACACCTTAGGTATTTGACACTTTATTAATGTAGTTTTCATCTAAAGTTTTTAAATATGTAGTTCTAAAAGGATGTCACCGACTGTTAGCATTTTAGTGAGCGAGCTCAAAGCAGTTACAGTATCTAAATGGTCCATCTCTGGGTGCCCATAATTGAAAGTTGTTTGAAAATGCTATTTTAGTTTACATTGTACCTCTGGCCTCCAGGGGAATGGATTTTGCACACTGATGAATGTAGATCCCTGCATTCTATTTTATTGTAATGTTTATGTTTTTTTAACTGTAATAAAATCTACTATTATGTACAGAGTCATTTAGTTTTCCTTTCATAACTTTAGACTAACCAGTGTCTCATAGGGTCAAATTAGAATGGGCAGCTAACTAATCAAGCCTCTCAATTCCATTTTAATGAAAAAAATATATAATCTCAAATTAAGATTGCATTTATGATGTGACTTATTACTTGAGTATAACTTAAAATCTTAAAATATAAATATATATATGCAGATGCTGTCACTGCTGTTTTTCTTTTTCCATGTTCTGTGGGCCTGTTTCACAGAACTAACTTACGTCAAAAACGTAAAGTTAGTACTTTTTGGTATTCACAGAATACACTTACTCATTTTGGTATTCACAGAATGAACTTACTCATTTCGGTATTCACAGAAGTTAGTAGTCCTAACTTTAGGACTCCTAAATGCCTTCTGTGAATACCGAAAGTCTTAAAGTTAGGATTTTTCTCAGTTTAGGAGTAGTAAAGTTAGGACTGCAGTGAGTGTTGGGTCCTTCTGAGCAGTTTGCATGATATATTTCGACTAATGGCTAAAAATGTCGACTGTCCCATAATTAACACACTTAGGGGTCAATTCCGATTCGGGCCGGAAATTTCTCCGACCGAGCCGGACCCGGAGAGATTTCCGACCGAATCGGACCCGTGCAGTCTGACCGAACGAGTACGATGCGTCCGTATGTTATCGGACTCGAGTCGGTCGGACTCCCATTGAAGTCAATGGGGAGCCGGTCGTACAACGCGTACGCGGGCTCCCATTGACTCAATAGGTGCGAAGTCGGACAAGTGCGCCCCCTACAGCGGGTGCGCGGCGAGCGATTCGCGCCGTACACGCACAGGTAGGGGGACCCATGGGTCCACCCTGTGTGCGACTCGCGCGGCTACGTGTACAGGGGGTCCGACACGGACCCCCAAAGTACGGCTCCGACAGCTCTTTCGAGCCGGAGTGCGCGGCTCGGTCGGACTGCTCGCGGCGCGCATCGTACTTACCCGGCCGGGGAACGTCTCCATTGCGCGGTGCGAGTCGAGTCCGAGCGAGTCGGTCGGAGCGGTTCGAGCCGGGAGCGAAGTCGGTCGGAGCGGTCGGGACGCCCGGACGAGTCGGTCGGCGAGTCGCAACGTACTCGCTCGGCCGGACCCGCGTACGGTTCGGTCGGGAAACAGGGCTCCGAATCGGATCCGGTAAAGCCGAATCCGATTCGGAGCCCTACCGGCCGAGATCGGAATCGACCCCTAATTCTTTCTTGAAGGAATACTTTGATAATGTGCTTTCTTGTGGGAAATAGGAAAATAAATCAACTGGATTGTGATCCTTCGCTGGTTTGTAGACTAACCTGAAACAGTAATTCTGAAGATGCAGACCCTAGGGCCTATTCATAAGCTACATTTTGTGGTATGTTTAGTAGTACTACAATAGCCCTAATGTTTTAGAAGATGCTGTTCACAAAATTATGTGCGGTGTTTCTGCCTCTACGTCTCCTGTCTTTTTCTGTGCAGAAATCTCCACTCTGATTGCAGACTCTCCACACATCTAAAGATACATTATAGTAGTAACTGGGGGAGGGACAGAGAGGCATAGCTGGAAAATGGGAAATGTGAATGATTAAAGTGGAGGTGATTTGGGAAACGGAAGGGTTTGTTTGGGAGGTTTAGGGATGTACACGCAACTATAAAATTGTAAGCCCATAAATATTCACAAATTGCATTTGTAAAGTTACTACAACTAAAAAGGAGACTCAAACCAGTAGTCAATAACTCTGTTGCAATGCTGGAGTAAGTCGAGCACCACACATGACCATCCACTGATACTGCAAAACACTCCTACAGAATATAATGGAGATAGGAACTTAAAATAAAATCCCGTAGGAAATAATGTTAAATTGAGTGCACAAGCCGGGACCTGGCTGCATGGAGGACCACGCCTTTGAGTAGCAGCAGGTGACCGGTGCTCCTCCCTCCCCCACAATGGCGCGCCGTACCTGGTCGGCGTCTCTGTAGCTCGCGCTGACGCTTGCTGTGTTTTTGCCGCTCTGGATTTCAGCGTGCGCGATCGAGGCAGGCTGGGCGGCGAGGGAAGGACGGGGATAGAGAGACGGCGACGGAGAGACTGATTTTCCTCGTGCGCCTTCCTATCTGGGCATCTTTGGTGCTTTGATGTTCGCAGATGGAGAGCGATAACTGCTGAGCTGAGCTGTGAGCTGCGAGCGGTGAGAGCTGTGGAGGCTGTGGAAGGCTGAGGGAGCTAACGACCGGCTGGAAATAGAGCGGGGCAACTACGGTGAGACTAGCTGGTGCGAGGCTGCTAGTGCTAGTCCTTTGTAGACGCCAGCCGATAATTTCTTTAAAAAAAAGAGACAAAAGACAGAACATAAAGAGGGTCGAGAAAGGACCCGGTGAGGCAGCGAGGGAGCTCCAGAAAATGACAGTGAACGGCAGAGACGGTGTGCCCTCAAATTGTCAGTAGGTTCTATTCACAGCAATTTTGGCGAGTTGAACTTTCTGAGTCGCTGCTGCCTCCCCCCCCATTTAAAAAAAAAAAAAAGAAATTTGTGGGAGGAAGAAAGGGAAGAGAGCTGTTTCTATGAAGAGCTCGCCAGCCCTGGCTAGTTCTGGCGAAGTGTTTCTGCGTCCTGAAGCTCCTTATGTGAAGTAATAACTTGCTTAACGGAAGTGATTTGGGGATTGAGCCAAGAGCTATGCGTCAGATGGTTCTGAGAGGCACAACAGTACGCGCAGGAGCTTCAGCTGCAGCCCCCCTTACCTCTCCTTCGTCAGCACAGAAAGCTAGACGTCAGACAGCCCAGGCTCGTATTCTCGTTGTGAGAAGAGGCAGAACTGCTCAGAAAGTTAAGGGGGATATAAACGCTACGACTTCACAAGTGGCTCTCTTGTCTCAGAAATTCTCTTCTATCCTATCTGACTCTCCTGGAACTTCCTCTACCTCATTGGAGTTTTCGCCAGAACTGGGATCCGGTGTTAAAGGCAGGATCGTGGGGGCAGCAGTAGTGGAGTCGCCTACGCCGGGATCTGGGGGCAATCCTCCTAAGGAATACCCGGTTTTTTCTATAAATCGCAAAATTAATCAGATGGCTACTCTGGCTAGCACAGTGGATAAGATACTTCCCTTAGAGACGGCTCCAGGAATTCAGGAGAAGGGCACGGTCATTACCATGCACACTAGGGCTCCGCTGGGGAAGGAAGGAGAGACCTTCCCTGAAAAAAGTTCGGAAGATCAAATCCAACCAAGGCAGCTGGCAGGGGCTGTACAAGGGGCAATGTTGGAGATGTCACAATGCAATTCCAGGGCTGGTGAAGTCCTGGGGTCTCTACCCCCCCCTAGTACAGCATGAGTTGTCGTTGGGACCAGAACCAGAACTAGGGCCAGAAGTGAGGAGGACCCCGGGCTGCCAGCAGCAGGGAACGGAGATCGCCAATAATGGGCAGGTTACCATTGGCATCGCCTCGGATCCTTTTGATTCGGCCCAGTCTTCAGTTGTCCCGTTAACACAGATGCAGTTGCTCTTTGAAACTATTCTGGGAGAAATTCGGGAATGCAAAACCGTACAAGCGCAGGAGCTCTCGCTACTGCATCAACGTTTAGATAAGATTGAAACTATGGTACAGCAAATACCTGAGAGATTTAAAGAACTGGAACAACGGGTATCCGATATTGAGGACCACTCTGCATTATGTGATTCGGATATTGCCTCTCTCCAGAAGAAAGTTCAGGCCTCTCAGAATAAGATAGACGAGATGGAGAACTATGCAAGGCGCTCAAATCTGCGCTTCACAGGGATCCCAGAGGATAGTGAACGCATAGATGCCTAAGCTAATCCTGTGGCCTATATCGAATCATTAATTAGAAACCACTTGCTGGATAAGGCGCCGGAAGATCTTACAGTAATGAGGGCCCATAGAGTTCCCTTCCACAAAACTCCGGGGGCTAAGTATCCTAGGACAATGATTGTGAACTTTTCGGATTACCGTATTAGAGAGGCAGTATTAACAAAAGCAATCCAGAAGAGAGAAATTGTCCTATCGGGTGGAGGTCGAGTACGAGTATTCTCTGATATGTCGGCGGCACGGAGACGGAAGGACTTTGTTGGGTTGCTGAGTCAATTTAAGAATGCAGGAGCCCAGGCTTCGATTGCGCAGCAGTCCAAATTGAAGGTCTTGTGGAAAGGGAGGTTCCACTTATGCTCTTCTCTTGAAGAAGCTCAAGAGTTACTGCTGAAGATGGCTCAAGTTAATGAAAAATAAGTGACTCAAATAGACTTAATTTAATAGTCTTAAGTTTAGTCTCCTCTTAGTCTGTTATAATCAATCTTTTGAGTGAGCTGGTAGACAAAAAATATTTGTTGTTTTTTTTTTTACTGTTTTAGTACTCTGGCATTTGGTCACTTTAGATAATTTAAGTAGGATCCATTATAGGATGTACGGGATTTATAGGATCTATTGTCATTTTGTACTGTACTGTGTGTAATGCACTGTGTACGGTACTTTATTTTTTACATAATGTATGGTAAGGTAGTAAGTGTAATTTGTTTTTACTAAGCTCATTGTATATGCATATGCTATAGCAAATTTATATATTGGATGCGACACTTGCACATTTTGCACATTGCATATTGCACTTTATCTTCTTTCTTTTTATGGACATTTTATATGGAGTATTTTCTTATATCTCCTTATATCTTTTGTGGCATTTTTATATGTTTGATTTTTATTCCACGATATGTGTGGAGGAGGTGACATGTAGGTTCTCTTTGCACTAAAGATTATCGTTTAAGGCACTTTGCACAGCGCACTTTATCTTGCTTGATATGGTCATTTTATATGATCTACCCCGGTTTTTATAATCGGAGGTAGCAGGTAGTTCTTTTTTTGCACTAAAAGGTAGTTTTCTTGCTACTTTGCACACTGCACACTGCACTTTATTTCGTTGGCTGCACTGGTTCCAAACAGGTTGCAGTTGGCATATATTTGTCGTTTCCGTATGGCATTTTTGCACTTTGCATAATGCATTTTTACTCCTTTACGTATATTGTATATTGTATTGTAATGGGCTATTGAATTATAGGAGTACTCTTGTATTGCGACCCTCGTAAGTTGGAATTTGTCATTAAGCAGTCAGTTGTATATTCTAACTATTCCAGGGTCAATACTGATAAAGGTGTTAGTGGTGAGAGGGGGGGAGGTTGCGCTCCCGGGTGCTAAACCAAGGCACCCTGTGGCTATTGGGAGGTGGTGGTGGTGAGGCTAGGGCAGCCCCACTCCACAGACAGTTTGGGGTGGGTAGTAGGGTGGGGGTAAGGGGGGTAGCATTAAAAAAATGAGCGTAGGGAGAACAGGCAGACTAGGAATGGTGCCAAAGCTGAAAATGATAGGGTTTCTGTCATTAAACAGGTTCAGTTGGTTTTATGGAGAGACCAGATACAAATGGAGGAGAGTTGCAAAAGAGCTGCTAGGGAGAATAAAAAAAGTCCTCTTGGAAAAAACGTTATAGGAAATGACGCAAGTGGTTAAGGTAGTATCATGCAATGTAAATGGTTTCTTGAATGCACAAAAAAGAGGAGCAATGTTAAAATGGTTGGAATCTTTCTCCCCCCAGGCGATTTTTTTGCAGGAGACACATCTTAAATCTAGCTCCCCAACTTTACCCTCCCAAAGAAATACGCTCAAGCATATTTTGCCTCAGCCCAGGCGGCAGTGCGAGGAGTGGGTATTCTTCTATCTTCTGATCTGGATTGGGAGGTGGGTAAGGTGGTTCGGGATGAGGGAGCTAGGTGGTTGTGGATAGAAGTTGTAGCTAATTGAATAGCTTTAGTGTTGCTCAACTACTATGGTCCAATCATTGACGACTGTGCGGCCTTGGAACAGATATACGACCTGTTGGTGAGTGCTCAGGGGTTAATAATTATGGGGGGAGATTTTAACCTAATTCAAGATCTACGCTTGAATACCTCTAATAAGGGAAAAAGGTAATTAAAACCTAAAACAGACAGACTCTTAAAAATTATTAAAGAGTATTTTGCTTTATTGGACCCATGGAGAGTAGATCATCCAGGTGCTTCTGAGTTTACGTGTTACTCAGCGAGATTTAAAACAGCATCCCGTTTGGACTTCTTTCTGATCAGTAATCTGTTTACAAGGGGGGAATCATCTATTCTCTCTAATCCCTTTTCGGATCACTCTTTAGTATCTTTGTTACTGCACTTGCCCGCCCCCAGGAGAAAGAGTTATAGGTGGTATTTTGATAAAGCATTGCTATCAGATCAGAATTGGATTGATGAAACACGTGATTTTATAGGTTGGTTTTTTAAGGAGAATGTGAACTCGGCACCAGGTTTTATGGTATGGGAGGCCTTTAAAGCTACATTCAGGGGAAGGGTGGTGGCATATAGAGCTAATCTTTATAAGGAAAGGAAACTTAAGATTGCTAGACTCCAGGAAGCGGTGGAGCGGGCTAGGAGAGAACTTTCAGAGAGGCCAATAGGAGAACGGGAGGAAGTGACTCTTCAGCAGGAACTTGCTAGGACTAAGGAAGAGCTGAAAAGTTTTTTTTTACTTGAGGAAATTGCTGGAAGTAAAGCTGCTCATCAGAAGGTGTATGAGGAAAGCCAGCATATTGGAAAGTTCTTGGCATGGTCCACAAAATCGAGACAGAGTAAACAGACCATCCCACAAATTAGAAATCCAAGGACTAGGTGCCTGGTGAGTGATAAGGATGGAATTGCTGAAATTTTTATATCTCACTTTAACAAGATATATGCGGAGGTTCAGATAGTAGATCCTCAAGCACTTGCTGATTATTTTAGGACTTTACACTTGCCAAAGGTTAGTGAGGTGGATTGTAAGTTTTTGAAGGATTCGATTACAAGTATAGAATTAGGTGAAATCGTTAATAATATGCAAATGGGAAGGCGAGTGGCAATGACGGGATCCCTATTGAAGTTTATAAACTGTTTTTAAATGAACTTACACCATTCCTAGTATCACTATATAACCAAGTCCTGGCAGGAGCGCAGGTCTCAGTTAGATTTAAGGAATCAGTAGTGGTTTCAATTCTAAAGAAGGATAAGGATCCTAAGGACCCAAGCTCTTATCGCCCAATAAGTCTACTAAATGTAGACTACAAGCTTCTCATGAAAATTTGGGCAAATAGAATTGCGGGTTGCGCGCATTATTTGGTGCATCCGGATCAGACAGGGTTTGTGCCTGGGAGATCTATGGCTGCAAATACTTTCTATTTGATGCAAGCTATTGACTATTTTTCTACTACAAAGGAATCTGCGGCCATCTTAATGATGGACGCAGAAAAAGCATTTGATTTGGTGGATTGGCATGCTCTTTTTTTTATTTTGGGTGAGTTTGGCTTTCCGTGTTGCTTGATTGAGATGTTGGAGAGAATATATAGAGGCGCCATTGCAAGAATTATTATAAATTCAGAGGAAGCGGGAGAGGTAGTGATAAGGAGGGGCACTAGGCAGGGATGCCCCCTCTCCCCCCTTCTGTTCTCACTCTTCATTGAGCCATTAGCAATAAAAATTCGTTCAAATATATCAATCCAAGCCCCCCTATTAGAAATGGCTAAAATAAAGTTGTTTGCTGATGATCTTATTATGTACTTGAACCCAGAGAAATCAAATATTGAGAGAGCTCTTGCTGAAATCCAGGAATTTACAGAATTAGGGGGATATAGGATTAATCAATCTAAAACGGAGCTCCTTTTATTTAATGCATCAGGAACAGAGCTGCCGGAAGGGCTCATATTTACACCTCTTAAACCCATTAGATATCTGGGCCTCTATGTTACAGTAGATTTTCTCCAACTCTTTCAGCTAAACTATGGTAAAACGCTTGACAAAATAAAGATGGACATTACTGCCTTTATCAATAATAGGTCGGGTCTCCCTGATAAAAATGTCGATTCTTCCTTTATTAATATTTTTATTCTTAAATCTCCCCTTAAAGATTCCAATCTCATATTTTAATGAAATAGATAAGATATTTCGTGAGTTTATTTGGGCTAAGAAGAAGTCTCGAATTAAGTTATCCATTTTGCAATTGGATGTAGATCAGGGTGGTCTGGCAATACCTCATTTAGCTATTTACTATCAGGCAGCATTACTTAGCTTAACCACTCAGCTTCTGTCCCCGTCTTCGAAGTTCGATAATTATTTAATTAACCATATGCTTGAGGAGAGTGCTACTAAGCTGCCAGTACTCCTGCGTACTGCTAAGCTACCAAAGAAAACAAGATATAAGGTGGTGAATATAATTTTGAGCCGCATTCAGCGTCTCAATAGAAATTATAATATCCCTTCATGCCATGCGTACTCCTCTCTTTTTGATTGTGAGGCATGGGGCCTTAAACTTCCACAGAAGGGGCTACAGCCCTTTGTTCTGTTGGGGTTTTGTAAATTGGGCGATTTTTACAATGGCACCCACCAGATGACATGGGAGGCTTTTGTGACACAATTTGAAATGCAGAGTCGGGATCTCTGGCTAAGTTTTAGGCAGATCTCAAGTTTTCTCCAGACTAATTTTAGAGGAATTACTGAGAGTACTAGAGCTATTTTGAAAGCCGCCTTCGACTCGCATTTATCGGGGATTGGCAACTGGTATAAGGTATTATGCCAGGAGAAGAATAAGAAAATCATCGAACAAATGCTTCCAAAGATTGCCCAGGAAACTAATTGTAGGTTTAATAAACAGGAATGGGTACGAGTCTGTGAGCTAGGCTATAAAGCATTGAGAGCGGCCAATTTCCAGCGGATGTCCTTTCTCTCTAGATGGGTGGCTTACTACACTCCCTCAAGGCTTCATAAATGGTTCCCCATGATATCGAATGATTGTTTTAGATGCAATTTGCCGGATGCAGGAGACTGGTCACATATATTCTTTACCTGTCCGAGATTACAACAATTTTGGGAGGAAGTCTTCAGGTTTATTAGTGAATGTGTCTCATTAAACATCCTCCCAGATGCATCGTTGGTGCTATTTGGCTTCTCCTATGCTATTGTTCAAATTCCATTAAATGAGCAATTTTTTGTTTCTTTAGCCATAGCAGTTGCCAGATCTTTGATTTTGCAAAATTGGAGACCTCGGAAATTACCTACAATGGCTCAATGGCTATACAAAATGGAGAGGACTTTTAAATTCGAGGAGGCATATGCTAAACGGATAGGGGCGGTGCGGAGATGTGGGATGATATGGAAAGGTTATGTTGAAATTACACACATTAATTATGCAAGTTGATTTAGTTGTAGGAAGATTTCTAGATGAAGAGGGTAAGTGAATAGGTTGTTAGGCTAAAGGGTGATATGTTATTACAGATTTGTTGTTTACAATGCTGGCTTTGCACATTAAGTAAAGGAAAAAAGAGAGAGGGAATATGAATTTAGAACTCTCTTTTTATTGCATGTCCTGAATGTGAAACTTAATATGCAACAGGTTTTTATTTTTCTTAGCCTTTTAGTATATTGATGTTGCATATTTATTAGTACTAATGAATTAGGAGATTGTGTAAATTGATTGTGTATTATGTGGGAGAGACGAGTTTGTAAAATTGTCTGTATGATGCTTGTTTTTTTTTACGCTCAATAAAAAAACAAATAAAAAAAAAAAAGGAAATAATGTTAAATTAGATCATTTAAATAGTTACAAATATAAGTAGTTCAATCTTTAATTTTAAAAAATCTAAAAAAACATAGTTATTATTTAATTTTAAAATATTTTAATAACCTTTTTAATTAAAAAAATAGTGTAACATTAATTTTCATTCAAATACAATATATTACTTTTAATTAATTCTATACATCACTTTTAATAATTACTACATAATAAAATATATTTTACTTTGGGGGAAATATATTTTTTAGTTTAAACTTCAAGAAAATAATTGTTATTTAATTTAATATATTTAATTTAAATATTTAACTCAGATTTGAGTTTATACTGTTGTAGCATTTTTATTTTGTTAAAATATCTTTGCGGTTATTTTGACTTTAATAAACGTTTTACTTTTTTGTAAATTTTTCCAAAGGGATAGCCCACTGTCAGAATGGAGATCTCCCTAAGGTAAAGGGCAGGGAAAATTGAAAATGATTAATAGACAATGTAATAAATTAGTAAATATGTTTTACTAAATATTTATATTATATTTTACAATATTATTTAACATAAATATAGTTTTACTTTTTTTTTTAAGTTAACTAAACTTTTTTACTTTTACCTATACTTTGTCATAAAGAGACTCCACGTCGGGTGGAGATCTTGCTAAGATATTGTGTGAGGATAAATAAAAAAAAATATTACACTTTTTAATAAATGAGTATAAATATTTTTAAGTTAAATATTAATGTAAATTCCTGTCAAGGTGCAAGCGATGCAGAACCCTAATAGATCCATGTATGGCCTAGTGGAGAAGGAAAGACAGAAAGAAGAAGGCAGGATAAAAAATATAGCACACTGGGCATTAAATAAATCGGCCTGACAATGACATGCGACTTACCTAGAAAAAAACACTTAATAGAGACGGGGCATTTGCAGGGGTTGAAACACCATCACCATACCCTACAAGCTCATAAATGAAATAATTTACTGTTATGCACCAGAATGAGTTTTTATCACAGCATGTATCATGTGTCAGCACCTAGCACTTCTGTCACTAATGTGTAATGAGAGCCTTGATTACTTGATTGTTTATAATAAATATATTTTTTAAAGAAATCTTTTTAAATAATTTACATTAAGCGTATATTAAGTAATTAACATACATTCAACTTTAGGGACACCTGTTTTCTGTAACAACTATCCACCCGCCCTTTCACCAGCAGCATTTTATTTATGTTTGGTAAGTGAAAACTATATGCAGACATTCCTATTCATGCTCCTAAGATCAACACTTAGGGGCCGATTCCGATTCGTGTCGGTAATTTCTCCGACCGAGCCGGCCTCGGAGAGATTTCCGACCGAATCGGACCCGTGCAGTCCGACCGAACGAGTCCGATGCATTCGTATGCCACCGGACACGAGTCGGTCGGACTCCCATTGAACTCAATGGGAGCCGGTCGTACAACGCGTACGCGGGCTCCCATTGCCTCCAATGGGTGCGAGGCGGACAAGGGCGCCCCCTACAGCGAGTACGCCGCGAAGCGCCTCGCGGCGTACACGCACAGGTAGGGGGACCCATGGGTCCCCCTGTGTGCGCCTCGCACGGGTACGCGTACAGGGGGTCCGACACGGACCCCCAAAGTACGGCTCCGACAGCGAGTTCGAGTCGGACGGCGCGAGTCGGTCGGAGCGGTCGAGGTGCGCATCGTACTTACCCGGCCGGAAAACGTCTCCATTGCGCGGTGCGAATCGGGTCCGAGCGAGTCGGTCGGAGCAGTACGATCCGGGAACCAGTCGGTCGGAGCGGTCGGGTCGCCCGGACGAGTCGGTCGGCGAATACGCATCGTACTCGCTCGCCCGGACGCGCGTACGACTCGGTCGGAAAATAGGGCTCCGGATCGGATCCGGTAAAACCGAATCCGATTCGGAGCACTACCGGCCGAGATCGGAATCGGCCCCTAAATCTTAAGGCTTCTTAGTGATAACAACTGTAGCGCGCCACTCCGCTGCTTTAATGGGATTCTTCACTCTGTAGCCCAAAACCGATACTCTGCATGCTTTGTACCTAACTGGTACCTTGTCCTCTCGCAACTTTATTTTGTGCACATACCTTTTCAGTAAGCCCGCTCTATCTTGAAAAAATGTAAGCCTCCCGCATCACAATCCCCTCTATGTGAGTATCCTCCACTTCCAAATCTTGGTCTTCTTCATTAAGATTGACATTTATGTGCAAAACAAACTCATGCTCCCATCCTAAAATTAGAGGACAAAATATGGCAACATATACCTTCCCTTATGTTCTCCTTTCCTTGAATTTAATTTCCACCCACATGAATCTTATAACCTCAATGCTACTCCCTTGATAACACCAACATTGCTATCTTTGGGCTGCGATTACCAAATAGTGAATCGCAAAAATTCGCTATTTGGTAATCGCAAACACTAATTTTAGTACATCTGGCCCCAAGTCAGGGCGGGTTCCCTGAGACATGCACACCAAGATAAAAAAAGCTAAGGCATTCGACTGGGATCTGTGTCTGCCAATTTGTGGTTTCCGCACCCCTTGTAAGTGGGATTAGGAGCAACTTTGCCCAGTTAGTGTGTATCCCTGAGAATTCTCCTCACTTGCTGGCCCTGGTCATCAATGGTTCATCAAATAAAGAGGGACGCAGTCTGCATATAGGTCTATTCTATCTACCTCTCCCCCTTATCAGTACCAGCCCTGTATCTGTGCATCACATCTAATAAGCCTAGCTAGAGGCTCAATCACAAGAGTGAAACGCAAAGGGGACAAAGGACACCCTTGTCTAGTTCCTCTGCGAATGGGGAAGGGGTTGGAGAGAGTCCCATTGACTCGCACCTGGGCAGAACGGGAGACATATAACAGTTTGACATAGAACATGAATCTCTGGCCAAAGTCCATGCAAGGCAAAACTTGGTCCAAAAACAACCAGTCATCCAAAGCAAAGGCCTTCTTAAAATCAATAAACAGGAGGGCCAGGCCAGTGCCATATGTAGCTGCCTCGTGCTGCGGCAGGGCATGAAGCTGCACTGATCGGGGTGGATCACGACAGCGATGACTAGGAAAAGTCTGTGGGTCAGCACTTTTGCAAATGTCTGGATTTTGGAATTAATTACTGAGATTGGCCTACAGGAGGCACAACATTCAGGAGGGCACCCAGGTTTGTGTGAAACAACTATGGTGGCAAGATCCAATTCCTGTCCACCGCATCCAAATAGAGGACCAACAACCACGGTACGAGGATTTCTTGATAGTTACGACAAAATCCACAGGAAAGCCACCTGGGCCTCAGATCTTACCAGGGTTCATCTCAACCAGGGCTTCTCCCACTGCCTCCAGTGTCAGGGAGGTGCCCAGGTCCACTTGTTGGAGGGGACAAATCTGTGGCATGAGGAAATCCACCAGGATCGAGAAGGCTGGAGCAGATTGGGATGATGGGGGGCGGGGGAAGCATACAGGGCCCAATATGGTTTGCAAAGACTTCAGGGATGGCTACCGTTGTATGATGTTTCTCACCTCTTTTATCAATGACTGTGGGCACTATCCTAGTGGGCATATCCTGAGTGGCGAGCCAAAAAAGTATTTTACTTGATTTGTCTCTGAATTCATATACCCAGTGGAGGGAGTCTCACCAACATTGGCGGACCTCCTTCAATATGAGCTGTCGAAGAGAAGACTTGGTCACCTCTAATTGTCGAGAATGAGGGGTACGGAGGCCCACTGTGCATCGCATTTCAAGTTGTAGGATTTGGGTTTCTAGAGCTGTCATTTTTCAGCATTTCACGTTCTTGGTTGCAAATCAAAGATTTAGCCCACCCTCGGATTGTGTGCTCTGCCCACAGTGTGCCAGCGGAGGAGACCGAACCCCAGTTTGATTCAACTACGCTGTAACCTTCTCTCCAAGGTGCTCTGAATATTGGTCATCAGCTAGAAACCAGGCATTAAGTCATCAAACTGGTCTTTGAGTTACTGAAGGAGTGCCTATATGAAGATGGACTGGGGAGTGATCAGATATACCTCATGAGAGAATCTCCATAGCAGTGGTAAGGAGGACATCAGCCGCTGGGAGCAGCACCAATTCATTGCGAGCGAGAGTTTTGTGCACTGCGGACGTGTGCATGAATTCTATTGCCCGTGGGTTCCACACCCTCCACACATTGCAGAGGCCTAAGGAGATCATCCAGGACTCCAGTGATTTGGAGCCACTTATCCAGTGTGTCGCCAAGTCTGCAGTTGAGTCTTGCTCAGGATTAGGAACTGCATTAAAGTCACCTGCAATTAGAGTCACCCTTAGAAGAAACCCCTGGATCAATGTACGACAGTCTTCCAATGTTCCTTTAGGAGACTGTGGCAGGATATAAACACTAAGAAGACTATAATGTGACTTCTCCAGGCTTCCCTCAAGTCCCAGAATTCTACCATGAGGATTAACATGTATTTTAGTGTGGATCAGGGGGAAGGTTCTTTTTCGTACCTCTGGAGAAATCTGTGTGAAACACACTGTTGTACACAAATCGATGCAGGAAGGGGCAGTGAGTGCCCACCAAGTGAGTCTCCAGGAGCTTGGTGTTCACCAGGAGCCTCCTTTTAGCATATCGGAGAATGGCTGCTCTTTTGATACGGTCTAATATTCTATTTACATTCCAGGAGAGTATGGAAACAATAACAATTGGACTGGTAGAGGTAATGAATAGCAGACACAGGTATGGAGATTGGTAAATGTCCAGGGCCTTGAGGGCTGCGGGTTGTGTGCAAATGAGGTGAATGGTGTGGGATAATTATGGTTGGGATCTTGGGTATGGGTCTAGGTACTGATAACATTACACAAACCAATTGCATCAACAACAACTCCCCCCATCTCCCCCTCCACATACTTCCCTCCTAGAAGCATCTGTCTCCCACAAACTACCCTTGCAACCCAACATTGTATTCAGTGCTTGGGAGATTCGGTGGAGAACCTCCTATCATTTCAGGGTGAAAGGTTGCAACTGAGCCCTTTGGCCAAGGACAAAGGTCCAGAAGTAGTGGGCAAGCACGGAGACCTCGGGTCAGGAGAGGCATGGAGCCTGGGGAGGACCTATTCTTTGTCGGCCCTGGTGCCCCCAGGGTCGTCTGAAGCACAATCAATCAGTGACTGCCCCGAATGTTCCATCATAGGATCCTGAGTGATGCACATAAAATGTTTGTCTAATCATTGCAACATTTACTGATATTTTAGATCTATTCTCCAGTCTTGTTTTGGCGTTCAATTAATTATCAAGATATAAGGTATTTGAAAATATGTTCCCATTTTTTACCTAGTGCACTGATCAAAACAGCTTTCTTTCTATTTGCACTAAAATTGACTCTGTCAAAGGATATTTTGTAACTGTCAAACAAATCAATATAGTGTTCCCACTCAAAAGCCAATGACAAACAACTACTAACCATCAAACTGCTACAATTGTGATAATTCAGACTATTCCATGCCTCCAAAACTATAAGAATGGCTTGGGCAGCAGTTATTAGTCATTTTAATATATATTTAATTAATAAACAAATGTTGTTGTGTTTATCTCTAAATTAGAACGACAGCACCACCATGTGGCAGACTGTCATAATTGCCAGTGTTGACAAGTGCCAGTGTCGAGCACTGAAACCACCAGCTCAAATTAAGCACTGGCTAGGCTGATTAAAGAGGCATGAGGTGAAATCAAGACTACACAGCCTTGGTATTCTGCACCCTGACCTTTTGTAACTTCTGAGCAAAAGTTTAGGCCACGTCAGTTATTATTTTACAAAATGAGAACTTTTAAAGTGTGTCTTTACAAGTTCAAAACTACCTTAATTCTGGGCCTATTTTCTATCCCATTCCGACGCTGACCAGTACATGCAGAGATAGTCCACCTGTGTGAAAGTACTGGCCAGAACTGGTAATCTTCTTTTATTAGCCAACTCGCCCATCCCAGCATGTTGGGTGCCTGGTGTGAGCATGACCAGCCCTCGCTCTTAAGGAACACATTTTCCAACATTTCATGATCATAACGCTGCCTAAATCTGTTGCTCAAATAGTTAAACCTACACTAGTCAGGGAGAAAGATAGATCTGCGGCTCCTGCGTCTCTTCTGTTATTATTATTTTTTTTTACTTTGTTGCTAATCACTTAAGAAACTAAGGGGCATATTCACAAGCAGCCATCGCCGAATTAACGGCACTTTATCGCAGCCAAAGTCGTGATAAATTTACCCCCCCCTCCCATTCACAAGCCGGTGTTAACAGCCCACAGTACCAGTATACCTGCGATAGCAGCCGCAAAAAACATCGCCACAGAGGACCCTCGCAAATATCGCTAATGAGATGCAGAGTAGGCGTTCCCGTGACAAATGCCGAGACAACAGCACACCTCAACATTCACAACGACCAGCCACATCCGCGATAAAAACACAAAACAGGCGATAAGGCGCGTTAGCACCAGGAAATCTACACCTGCTCTGACCTGGTGTAAAGTCGGACGGCAGCCAGCACCACAAAAGGGAGCACAGCCCAGGGCCACAACCCAAGGGCAACAGATGCCATGGAGCCACACATCATGCAGCCCGGACACCCAAGAGGGCCACAACACCCACCCCCACCACCCCAGGACCCCATCACACACCCGGAACACCCCCCCCCGGACCAACACAGACGCAGCGCAGACAAAGACAGCGGAACCCCAGGAAACGTACCAGCCGCACAGACCCAACATCTGACAATGTCACCTTCCACTCCAGGCTGAAAGGGACAACCAACCTACGTATCCTGACCATCATTGCCTAACAGGCCTATGGCACCAACTCAGCGGACAACCATCATCCCACCCCACACAAAGCTGATGGCGTGGCTGCACCTATTGGCCCCTGAGATCCCCCATCCAACACCAGCCAGAGTCGGAGGAGTCCCTCAGCCAGCCACATCCAAGTCCCCCACACCTGTCCTGGACATCACCATCACCCTGGTACCCCAGTCCCCATACGTACAACACAATGCGCAGGATCCGCTGGAGACCAAGCAAGGACCATACGCCATAGCAGGATGCACGCACGTGTTGGGGGCAACACACAGCACACATGTACTACCTGTGCCCCCTGGTGACACAGCACACAATCACCGCAACAGGAAGCACACGTCTCACACCAAGGTGCAGGCAACAACAGAACACCGTGGAACACCCAACAATGTCGCCTTCAAATACACAGCCAGTGTGCATGATACCTTCATCCTCCGACAGTCCATCACCAACCAGCGTTCCCAGGATGGCAACAAGGGAAATGCACAGCCCCTTGGCAACATACAAATGAACACCCCACACACCTCAACTCCCCAAATATGCAACTCACAACGCTGGCAATGCACACGTCACAAAATCACATACAACAGGCACAACAAGATGCCCAACCACCAGACACGACAGAACAACTTACAATGTCCATATGGGCAAGCCCTGAACATGAGCCAGCAACGGCATGGCACCTCAGTCACATAATAGCCGAATGTGGGGAGAGGTGGCAACCAGGCATGTGTGCAGGATGCAGGAGAACCACACAATGCCAAGAGTGGCAGAGATGTGCTGGACAGACCGCAGTATGCAGAACACACCCATATCCATGGCGACATACACCTCTGGCGTATGGAGTGTAGTGGACAGTGGACGCCACCATGCCACCCCAGCCAGTGGGGGACCTCGCGGAAATGTTGCCTGTCACGCCCCCCCTAAGCATCACCGGAGTGGGATGGCCCGGCGTACGCCACGTCAGGGGTGTGAATAAAAAGCACGTAGGCCTGGGCGTGGTCCCCTTCCGGAAAGACCAACGTCTCTGCCAGGGCGGCGCCTCCCACCCCGCCACGAGGCCGACGCTGTCCTCGTGAGCGGAGTTGCCTGCGATGCAGTGCGCCTGCCGGACCCCGGCACGCTGGACCACGAACACGTCAGGCCGGCCCCTGCGCAGCCAGGCCACACTGATCACCTGCCAACACCGGCGTGTGTCAAGGAGGGCCCACCACGTGCCGGCGCAAGCTCCAAGCCCGAGTCCCGCGAACTTGGCAGTCAGCTCAGACCACATCAAAAAGAATCCGTAGGTGACGGATCAAAAGAACCTAGCCAAGAAACAAGGGCGGGTTCACCAATTGGGGTGAAGGCCACCTCTACTGTTAGAAAAGAAAAATTTCTTTTCTTGTGTCCCCTCACTCACCCAGGGTTGCCCCTAGGTGACATGCTTCATCATTGGGGCCATCCCAAACATCTACTGATTGGGGCGTGCTGCGACTTGCGGATTTACGTAGGAGCACTTACCTTGTGAGGCTATGTGTCGTGCAGTGTAGGGGGGAGTGGTGTTAGTGATGTTTTAAAAAAATTACCTAACTAGTGAGCTATTGTTTTATTCCTGCTCCTAGTTGGTAGGGATAAAAAGGGGGTTAATAAAAGGGAAATGTAACTTATGTAATTATAATCCCTTGTATTATGTCAACATGTTTCAAGGTATCCCCTAAACCTTTTCTTCAGGACAACAAAGGGACCAGCCCTTTGTGTACCACTCCGTGCCGGACCTATAATAAAGTGAAGTGAAAAATTATTAATGCACACCTATTGTGTGAGCATTGGGAAACATATATACATACGGTTGCTTCTGAACACGTAGTAATTATTTTTTGGCAAAAGTGCGCCTCATGGTCTGTCTGGGTGGAGGGGCCTGTAGAAACCTGTGCTCAGCAACCCTCCGTCAATACGACCTATTCAGTCCCAAGGCAGACCGCATCTTCAGCTCAGACCACCAGGCCTCCACGACACAGGCTCGCTTCAGTCCTTTCTAGTTGACGTACTGCACTGCCGCCTACGGCCCACTCCTCGGACCAGCAGGTCCCACATGTGAAACTGTGTCCTGAGTCATGAATGGCAGTGACCCCAAATCTGGGCCAGCGGCCACAGCACCAGACACCCCCCCAATCAGTGAGGCATAGTTCCATATGGGCTTCTTGCAACACGTGGTGCCACTAACCCTGTTCAACGCCAGCCGGCTACACGTGGTGCCACTAACCCTGTTCAATGCCAGCCGGCTACACGTGGTGCCACTAACCCTGTTCAATGCCAGCCGGCTACACGTGGTGCCACTAACCCTGTTCAACGCCAGCCGGCTACACGTGGTGCCACTGAACCTGAACAACGCAGGCCGGTGGGGCCATCCATACTATGCCGGCGACACAAGGTGAATGGGCCGTGCTGACCGCTGCCTCAGGCCTACACCACGGTCAGGTAGGTCACACATTTGGAACTGAGTCTTGATTACACCATGGCAGTGAACATTATTCAAGGCAGAGAACAATTCCCAATACACACTTCGATGTGGTGGCAACAAGTCTGTGCATGGCATCACAACCACACGTGTCTGTGGGCCTACGTGGACTACTGCCCTCGGCCTACGCTGCGCACGAGTGGGGTCACAGATTTGGAACTGAACATCGGTAATTCAAAGGACAGAATACATTTCATCGCACGCATGGAGAGGCATAAGAGGATGACGCGTTGCAGTCCGGAAGGAACAGGATCATCGTTACGGAGGTGATTGAACACTACAGACAACTGCCACTGTGTCACTAACTCTGTGCCCCGCGAGCCAACGACAGGTGGCTGTGGGCCCATGCTGACCGCTGCCTCCGGCCTACACTGCGGTCCAGTAGGTCACAGAGCCTTGATTTGGCAATGTCGGAGTTCACATCTGTGTACCGGCATCATCGCAGACTGCATGCCCTCACACCACCTGTGCCGCTAAGTCTGTTCCCCGACATTCATGGACACTCACTGGTCGTACATTGGTGGCGTTTGAGTCTATGGACTAGGGGCTAGTTTTCATCTTCATGTAGCTGATCCTGAATTGTTGTTGCAAACGAGGGTTGCGCTTTCCACTCCTCCATTTGCTGCTTCCAGATGACATCAGACCTTCCGCATCATGCCCTGGAGGACACCTTCCACTGTCCCCCGCAACCCTCCGCAACATACACCTTGGACATTGATGGGGACCCGCTCAGGTCGCATGGCCCATCTGACTGCACCGCAAGTCACCGTCCCGTGGCTGGGTGCCTGTGCCGGCTGCGGTGCATCCTGGGCCACTAACTCTGTGCTGCTCAGGCCTGGGACCCCTTCTTCTGAGACATTGAATGGCCTCTGTAGCGATGGTCTTGGGGTCATCAACGCCATGTGTCTGTGGCCCTGCGCTGTCCACCTCCTCCGGCCCCAACTGCGGGCCACCAGGGCCCACACATGGCATTGAGTCTTGACCGGCCTGGACGTCGCTTCACCGCAGGGGGCAGACGCCACCACCGCAAGGACCACCTTCAACCGCCATCTGCCAGAGTCGAAATGGTGGTCCTGACAGACCTAAGGAGTTGCTCAGACCTGTCGTGGATGCCATCATCGGCCTGATACCCTGCTCAGCACTCCAGGTGCCAGTGACTCAGTGCACCGCAAGCCATTGTCCGTTACTGATTGTGTTTTGTGCTGTTGTGAGGTTGCGCAGCAATGTCACCTCATGCAGTGGGGAAGACCTGGGACTATGATGAGGAAGATGTGTCAAGTGTGCGGAAGGGAGAGGGCACAGACAATGGGAGGGCAGGAGGCAACAGCCCCAAGGCAGGAATGCAGACTGGTGGTGGTAGTCAAGCAACACACCCGGATCTGTTGCTGGGTATTGCGCTGTGGATTGCGGACGCAACTGTCACCTCAGGCAGTGTGGGAGACCTGGGACGTTGATGTGGAAGTTGATGCAGGTGTAACACACCCCACTGCATCTGCATCAGGACTAACCCGAAGGGACACAATCCTGGCAGTTTCTTCACATGAGCGCGCTCTCTCTCGTGTGCCCCTGCCTCAGTGCGCTGCAACTCAAGGAACGTCCAGACTGAATATTGGGTGACCTCTGTCCTTACTCCGGATCCCTCCATGTTGCTCTGCATTTGACTCTGTTATGCTCGTGTTTACTGTTTCCATTGCACTGGTGTCCACTGTTCAGGTTGTTGGCAGCACCAAGCACTCCGTGCGGGCTGGCTTATACTCACCCCACACACAGCCAGCACAGGCGTCACTGTACATGTGGCCCTGCCAATAAAGGGGCCGGGCGCACGTGCCCGTGGCCAGTTCAACATGATATGTGCATGTGTCTCTGTGGAGGTGTGGGTCTCCTTTGTGGAGTGTGGGGGTCCCTGAAGGGTATTGGACACCCAGGTATGTGTTCTAGTTCGCATTCCATGGGTTCCGCAACACCCTCACCTGTTGGGCCACCTCCTTTTGGCGTTCTGCCACCTGGCATTGGGATGCCATGTGTGGGTGGGTGAAGTGTTGTGAGCCAGCCATGATTGTGGGTGCTTCATGCTGTGTGGTCTGTTGCAGGGGCTGGGTTCTCCTCTGAGTGGCTTGTCTGCCCTGGTCCTGGTTGTGGGTTGTGTTGGATGTCCATGGGCTGTTGTAGGGCGTCGGTGTCTGGGCTGTGGTGTTCGTCTCGGGCATCACTGATGGGTTGTCTGTTCTGACCTGCTGGAGGTGTTGTTTGTCCCTCTGCATTGTGAAGGGGAGGTGCATGTTGGCATTGTGTTGGCGCCTTGTTCTTGTCGACATGCAGACTGTGTGACGATGTACATTGTGAGTGTTTGGGCGGTGGTGGCTATTTGAGTTGGGACAGTGTACATTTGGCCTACATGGCTGATGTGGTGTTGTAGAGGTAGATGTGCATCTCACAGTTCCCTGCTCTGTCCGATGTGATTGTTCTGTTACTGTGCCTGGTTGGACCCAGTTGTGTCCCCTGTTCTGCAGTGTGGGTGTTGCACTTTGTGCCACATTGTCATGGTATGTGCTGTGATTGCTATGTGTGTGTGCTGCAGTGTGCCACGGGGATGGGGGACATGTCTCTGGGTAATTGTGGGTGTGCAGTGTGTTACACCTAACCCTGGGCGTAGTTCGCGAAGTAACGCTTCGCGAAGCTACGCAAAGTGAAGTTCGCACTACGCGAGCTACGTGTAGCACTACGCGAACTGCGTAGTGCGTGTTCGCAATGATTGCACAGTGCCGGATGCTTGTCCGCACTGTGCAATCATTGAAAACGGCATCTTGCACAGTGCGAGCTGTCTTTTACTGCCGCTCGAGTAGATTTTTACTTGAGCGGCAGCTTTCTCAACGCGGACTGGTAGTTTCTCATCGCGAGCGGTCGCGAGCATACGCGACCACTCGCAATGAGAAACCTGACCTCCCCGCGTTGAGAATCTCGCCGGGAGGTTTATTTTCCACGCTCGCGATCGGCAACTTGATGTTGCTGATCGCGAACGAGAAAAAGTCTCGCCGGGATTTCATTTTGCTTGCTCGCGGTCGCCAACTTGACGTTGAGGACCGCGAGCAAGCAAAAAATGACAGCTGCACTACGCTACGCTACGCGTGTTCGCACTGTGCTACGTGCAATTCGCGTAGTGCGAAGTAGCGCAAACTTCGCAAACTACGCGAGCGTAGCGTAGTTTTCCGCCCAGGCCTAGTTACACCTCATTGTGCATGTGTGGCATTGTGCCCATCACCCACCGTCCCCCCAGTCCCTGTTGGATCCTCACCCTGTTGTTGTTGTGTCAGGTCCTGTCGGGCTGTGTCCGTACTCCCTACTCCTTGCACCCTCTCCACACTGATGACTGTGGCCTGGGTTTCCTCCTGCTCCTCCTGTGGCGCTGGACTGCCACCTCCTGTCGCCGTTGCTGCCTTCCTGTTGGCAGCAGGTTTGTACCTGGTTTAGGTTGTCAGGTCCTGCCGGCGCCTCTTGGCCTCCTGCATTGGCCTCCTGGGCTCTGCGACTGCATTCCAGGCGGTCTGCTTGTGGGTCATTTGCTGGTAGTGTTCTGTCGCCTCCGTGGCCTTGGTCTTGTTTTCCTGCGGTCTGCACCCCGTCGTCCTCTCCATTTTCTCCTTGGCCTTCCCCGACCCACTTGTTCCTTGCTGGTGGTCTGTGGGGGTTGTGGTGTTCGCGTTGCCCTCTGCGCTGGGTCAGGGTGCATGGATGTTGTTACGTGCTTTGGCTTGTTTCTGGTGTGTTGTGCCTGTGGTTTTTATGGTGCAATTGCCCGCCAGACGCGTGGGAGTTGCAGGCCTGCGGCTGCTTTTCGCAGCTTTTTGTACCGCGATTGGACTCATCGCATGATGTCTTGCGTTTTGCATTTTTTGGCCGTGGTGTTGATTTTCACGCTGGCATTTGACGCGTTATCTGGTGACTATCGCATGCTACCGCCTTGTTGTGAATTCCACGTTGACACGGGGTTATTTTCCTGTGATAGGCTGCGTTATTGAAAGTTGCGTTACGCTACTCTTGCGGTAGTTATCACGCGTTCTTGTGAATATACCCCTAAGAAAATATAAAGACGCATTCGTTTTTTACTTAAATGAAACACATTTTGCGAACAATATTTATATATCTCGCTCTTTTCAGCTGTAAAAAAAGCCGCTCCCCTCTCACAGTTGGCCACAAATGGACCCTGCAGATTTATGTTGGCAAACATTTCTACTGAAGGAAAACGTCTGCCTAAAACTTTGAAAGCAACAGTACCAGATGGCTGACTGGCATCGGAGGCACGTATTTCATCGACTCCAGTGGTTTACTGCACCGTGCATGTCAGGCAGAATTCACTTTGGAAATAAAACCTCGCTCCATCATCTATAATCGCTGTCACAGATTTGTTCTGCTGCCGGGCTATGAAGGACAGCTTTCAATCAGCAGAAACCAAGCCTCGCCTTCGTCCCACGCAGACCAGCTTTCATCTCCTTCCGTTCGGATTGCCAGTTATTGACACGCTGGAGGAAGAAGGCATCTGGACAAAAAGGTTACTGAACATTGCCATCGCTGTTTGTGAAGCTAAACAGTGTCACTTTTGCTGAGGGCGGTTGATAATCCTCCCTTAAAGAACACTTCAGCCGAAAATGTCATTTTTTCAATGCGCAGTGCGGCCAATTCACAAACGTCTGGGTTTTTTCTGTTCGCCAACGGACTTGCGTCAGTAAAAAAGCATGACTCGCATAGGCTATGGCGGAGGAGCGTTGCCCCACTGCTTTCAAGCAGTGCAAGAAGAGAAAACATCAAATGATAATAATGTTCAGTTATTATCATTTTATGTTTATGCTGCTTTGCGGGCGGGTGGGTGGGCGGGGCTGCTCTGCTGTAGGAGCAGGGCAGGGGAGGAGTGGTTTGCCCACTCCTAAGTGGGCAATGACTGTTTGGTCGGCCCTCTGGGGCCACCCAAACCAGTCATGCGCACTTTCCCCATTCTCCATGCAGGCTGCATTATAGAACATGCCCAGGCCTCCATTCCATGGGTGAGCGTCAAACCAGGACACTCAAAACCAATCACAATGCTGCATTGCAGCGTTGTGATTGGTCATCGGGGCCTGGCTGTGCTTCCTGTTCCTCGAGGAGAGCAGGAGCAGAGACGCGGGACCCAGCAGGATGGTAAGTTTTTTTTTTAATATAATGCGCATCCTCGCGCGACCCTCCCCTGTGCCCGCACACACCCCCGCCCCGCCACCCGCGAGCCATGAATCCTGCGAGCCATGAATCCTGCCAATAGAAAATGGTCATGATTTAGAAAAAATAAAAACATGAAGAGGCACATTGAGTTACTTAATGGATTTAGTTCTGCATGTGTAAATGGTAAATTTACTCCTGGGGGTTTACTCCTTTGTTTGTAGAAAAATATATTTTTGGGAAGATAATAAAATGTTCCCCGAAAGCCCCTGAAAAGTTGTGACAGTTGCAGGTTTCCAGTGGTACTCACATTCAAAAACATTTACACCTTCCAAACATGCATGGTGTGCATGCTTTGCAAACGTGCATTTTTGCTGTGGAAAATCCCTTCTTCTAAGTCCCGACCAATTTTGGGAGTGCTCCCTCCCCTTCACCACCCTGGATGAGATTTACTCATTTGCGCACATAAATTCAGTTTAGGTTTGGAAACTGCTTTGTGAATCAGTCCTGGTGTGCTTAAATTGATCTGAATACATGTCACTTACCCAAATGCAAGCTGTAAATGGGTGTCAAAAAGTGCCGAGAGAAATAGGAAGAAATGAAAATTCGTTCCATTTACTTGCCCAAAATTGAAAAACTATTGGCCTGGCCCAGATGGGTTAAGTAAATTAGGTTTCAATCTTCTGGGGATGAAACCCCATGAAGCAACCAACTGATGCATACACAGGAACACATGCTTATGTTAACGCTGATTGTAAGAGATACCTGCTCCAACTTATCATAGCAGGAATTTAAATGGGGTGTGGTGAAAGAAGTTACTTTGTATTTTTTCCATTTATTTTTGTTTCTCCTGCATAATCTCCTAAGTGCCTGGAAACATCAATATTTTTTCTCATACCAAAGAACACAAGCACTGAGGAAGCCACAAGGCTGAAGCTAGTCTGGGATTCATTGCTTTTCCTTCCAGAAGGGATATCGCCTCGTGGACAGATACTACCGGAGCAGGACCAGATTCATTTGCATATGACTGTATTTTTTGTATGCAGTGGCATAGCTGGTGAAAATGAATGGATTGAAATGTGGTCCCGAGCAATCACCAGTCATCCACATTAATAAAATGGTGTCTCTGCAAAAATGTGGCACAACTAAACTACATTAATAAACACATTTCTAAACATTTAATCAATATTGTTTCAAGTGCAATATTAATAATTATTCGGTTACGATTATATTCATCCCAAAAATAATTAGTATTCAAAAAATAGTTTGTCATTTAGAAAAAACTTTAACAGCGACGAAGATGCGGAGGGCCGCTGCCACCTCGTGACTTTGCAGCTTTGGAGCGACTGTCGGCAGTGGTGAGGTTTGAACCCAAGGAGCATATCCGGCCCACACTTTGCTGTCACTGCTAACTGGTCCCTCATGCTAAAGGACGAACCCTTTAAATATTTGGCAATCTACATGGCCAAAGACAGACAACAAACTTGGATCCTTAACATTAGGCCTGGGCGGTGAACTTCACTCCGTTCGCGGAGTTTGCGGAGTTTTCTGCACTCCGCAGAGCTCGCGGAGTGCAGAAAACTCCGCTTCGAGGTGTGCAGCGGAGTTTTTTCCCCGCTCGCGATCGTGCGAGCGCGAGCTGCCGCTCAGGTAGTATTTCTACCCGAGCGGCTGGAATACCAGCACAAACTGCAGTTCGCACTGCACTCCGCCACTCACGGAACTTCGCAGAGTTTTTTTGTAACTTCGCGGAGTTCCGCGTAGCAAAACTCCGCGAACTACGCCCAGGCCTGCTTAACATCTCCTCAATATTGCTACATGTGCGTAGAGAAGTGGCGGCCTGGGATAAATTCCCCTAACAATCATGGGTCAAGGAGCCCTATTTAAGGTGGTGGCCTTGCTGCAATTCTTGTACATACTTCAAAACTTCCCCTACACTATACCCCCCTCCAATGTCACTGAAATCAATATGGTACTACATACATTTCTATAGGCTGGTGTGCAGACCTGAGTCTATCTCACAAAATGCATACAGGCCCCATTTCATGGTGGGCTGGGAATCCCTGACATTTGCCTTTATTACTGGGCATCACAACTTGTTGTAATAAAATGGATCACTGACACAATATTGTGGTAAACAATATCATTGACAAAATATTTTGTCAAAGATATTGTTTACCACAATATCATGCTCCTATACTTATACTTGTAAGTACAAAAATATGAGAAAAAAATACCTTTTACACTAATATCATCTAAAAATATTCAAAAATATAATTTTGCTAATATAAATAGAGTTTAAAGTAGTAAATGTTGAATAGATTCCACTACTATTTAAAACTATATGAAAATATTACTTCTATAAACACACAAACATAAATAGACATATATGATTGTTTGTGTTTATTTATATATATATATATATATATATATATATATATATATATATAGATAGATATTTATATATATATATATATTTAGTGTAACATACTTAATACAAATATTATATTTATGTATTTATGTTGTAATCATTTTTTTTAACATATTTAGGTTTATTACTATGAAGCCATATAAATAAAATATTAAAAATTTAAAAGCAAAAAAACACATTTACTAAAAATACTACAAACAAAATACATTTAAAATAAAAACAAATGGTGTAAAATACAAAAAAACAATTAATGCTATAATATCTATTTAACTTATATTATGAAAACTATTGGTGTATAAGAATATTAAATATACTATTCCAACTCTATGCAACAGAATGGAAAGTGTTGGACTTCAGAGGGGTTAGATTTACTATTCCTACTACAGTAAGTGCAACAGAAGGGAAAGCATTGGACTTCGGAGTGGCTAAATTTACTATCCTCACTCCGGTCTAATCATGATTAGGGAAAGTGTTGGACTTCGGAAGGGTTAAATTTACTATTCCCACTCCAAACAGCTCAATAGTAAGGTAAGCGTGGGATTTCAAAGGGGTCAAATCTACTATTCCCATTCCAAACAACACAACAGTAGGGAAAGTGTTGGGCATCGAAGGGGCAAAATTTAGTATTCCCACTCCAATCTATGCAACAGCAAGGAAAGAATTGGATTTAGGAGGGGTTAAATGTACTATTCCTACTCCAAGCAGCACAAGAGTAGGGGAAGCGTTGGTCTTCAGAGGGGTTACATTTACTATTCCCACTCCAAACAACAAAATAGTGTTGCACTTCAGAGGTCTTAAGTTTACTATTCTCATGCCTAACAGGGCAACAGTAGGGAAAGCGTTGGATTTTGGGGCGGGTGAAATTTACTATTCCCATTCCAAACAGCGTAACAGTAGGAAACGGTTTGAACTGCAAACAGGTTAATTTTACTATTTCTACTGCAGTCTAAGCAAGAGTTGGGGAAGTACGTCACATCAAACACATTACATATATGAGTAACCCCATGAATGGAGAAAAAATACTAAACTCTTAATATAAAAATTATTAATTAACATGAAAAATATTTATATATGTATGAAAATAAAACCAATCACTTTACATAATTGCTATTCAATACCATAATTATCAGTTAATAAATAATTTGTATTAATTTTTTAATTAATTAACTTTCCATCCTATACCCTACAACCCTTGCAGACTGCACCTAAAATATATAAAAAACAAATAAGTATTATATAATTTACATATTTAACTTGAAATAAATAATTAATTAGCAGTTAATAATTAATTGTTAATTAATTAATATGTAATTAACTCCCCATCATATACCGCTATAAAACTAGCAGCCTGTAACTAAAATCTAAGTAAAATAAATCAGTATACCATATTTTACATACTTAAAAATCAATTAAATAACTGATTAATAATAAATTGTTAACTAAGTATTACTTAATTTCCTTTCCACTCCAGACCCCTACAAACCTAGCAGCCTACAACTAAAATGTAGGTATAATAAATAGGTATTCCATAAATGTCCTAATTAAAAATCGATAATTAATTATTACTTATCGAACTTCCCACGCTTTACCCCTACAAACCCAACAACCCGCTACAACTCTTTAAATTACTATTAATAATTTAAAAAAAAATCAAAATCAATTAAAATTCCACACTATATTTTTTTTAAAAATGAATAACATTCATATAAACAATAGTAACGTATTAGTATATCAACAAAAACATATTAAAATAATTAACAAATGACATGTTTAAACCATTCCATGCTCATGATGGAATGGTTCTGTCATGAGCATAAGTGCAGTGTGCTCATGACGGAACCATTCCGTCATGAGCACACTTTAAAAAAATCCCTCTACTGTAAACAGCAGAGGGATTTCACTTGCCTGTCGTGGGTACTTGGCCCACCCACGCGAGTGAGGTACCATTTTTATCAGGAGACCTGGGGGAACGCTGGGTGGTAGGAAATTTGTGGATCCATGGAGATTCCAGAAATTTCCCACACAGAAATTTGAGAAAAAAGTGATTTTTCAGCTAAATTTGAGGTTTGCAGGGGATTCTCTTTAAGAAAACGTTGGGGGGTCCACGCAGGCCATACCTCGCTGGACTCCCCGGGTGTCTAGTTTTCAGAAATGTGTGGGTTTGGTAGGTTTCCCTAGTTGGCTGCCGACCCCGGGACCAAAAACGCAGATGCCCCCTATGTATCCAAAAACGACCTGGTTTTGCCAGGGGGTCACATGAGTTTTTGGTCCCGGGCTTGGTGGCCCTCTGGGTAAACCTACCAAACCCACACATTTCTGAAAACTAGAGACCTGGGGAGTCCAGGGAGGTGTGGCTTGCGTGGATCCCCCAAAGTTTCCCTACCCAGAATCCCCTGCAAACCTCACATTTTGATGGAAAAATTAAATTTTTCTCAAATTTCTGTGTGGGAAAGTTGTAGGACCACTGGGCTGACACAAATTTCTTACCACCCAGCATTTCCCCAGGTCTCCCGATTAAAAAACGGTACCTCACTCGTGTGGGTGGATCAAGTACACGAGACAGGCAAGGGCCCAAAACGTATTGTGGAGACTTGAAAATGACCTATCATAAAACGATCTCCTTTGGCAAGGGGGTTCACCTGGGTTTTTGGCCCCGGGTTTGGTGGTCATCTTGGGAAACTAATAAACCCACATATTTCTGAAAACTAGACACCCGGGGGAGTCCAGCGAGGTATGGCTTGCGTGGATCCCCCAACGTTTTCCTACAGAGAATCCCCTGCAAACCTCAAATTTAGCTGAAAAAAACACATTTTCCACATATTTTTGTGTGGAATCACCGTACCGGCTAAAATTTCCTAACCCACAGTGTTCCCCTCAGTCTCCCGAGTAAAATGAGACCTCACTTGTGTGGGTGGGGCAAGGGCCTGTGGCTGGGAAGAGCCAAAAATATAGGGATTATGGGTATAGCACCGAGAATTCTAAGCGCTACATTTTTTTAAATTACGTTTTTAGCCAATTCTGCATTGGACACCCACACAAGTGAGGTATCATTTTACTCAAGAGACTGAGGGGAACGCTGTGGGGTAGGACATTTGTGCCGGCACTGTGATTCCACGAAAAAATATGTGGAAAATGTGTTTTTTTAGCTAAATTTGAGGTTTGCAGGGGATTCTGGGTAGGAAAAAGTTGGGGGATCCAAGCAAGCCATACCTCGCTGGACTCCCCGGGTGTCTAGTTTTCAGAAATGTGTGGGTTTGGTAGTTTCCCAAGATGGCCGACGAGCCTGGGGCCAAAAACCCAGGTGACCCCCCCATTGCAAAACCAGGTTGTTTAGTGATAGGTAACTTTGAGGTCTCCTCAATACATTTTGGGCCCTTGCCTGTCGCGGGTACTTGACTCACCTATGCAAGTGAGGTACCATTTTTATGGGGAAACCTGGGGGAACGCTGGGTGGTAGGAAATTTGTGGATCCATGCAGATTTCAGAACTTTCCACACAGAAATTTGAGAAAAATATGATTTTTTCCCGCTAAATTTGAGGTTTGCAGGGGATTCTGGAGAGGAAAACGTTGGAGGGTCCATGCAAGCCATACCTTGCTGGACTCCCCCGTGTGTCTAGTTTTCAGAAATGTGTGGGTTTGGTGGGTTTCCCAAGATTGCAAGTTTGCAAGGGATTCGGGGTAACAGAACCTGGTGAGAGCGAGACACGTCACACCCATCCTGGAATCCCCTGGGTCTTTAGTTTTTAAAAATATATAGGTTTGCTATGTTTCCCTAGGTGCCAGCAGAGCTACGGTTCAAAATCTACAGCTAGGCGCTTTGCAAAAAAAGGATCTGTTTTCACTGTGAAAATGAGGTGTGTCTACGCTGGGTTTTGGGCCGTTTCGTGTCACGGGCACTAGGCCTACCCACACAAGTGAGGTACCATTTTTCTTGGAAGACTTTGGGGAATGTGAGGTGGGAGGAATTTTGTGGATCCATGCAGATTCCAGAACTTTCCAGCACAGAAATGTGAGGAAAATGGTTTTTTTTTTACAAGGTTTGAGGTTTGCAAAGGATTCTGGGTAACAGAACCTGGTGCGAGCCAGACAAGTCACCACATCCTGGAATCCCCTGAGTGTCTAGTTTTCAAAAATGTATAGGTTTGCTAGGTTTCCCTTGGTGCCGGCAGAGCTAGGGTTCAAAATCTACAGCTAGGCACTTTGCAAAAAAAGGGTCACTTTTCACTGTGAAAATGTGGTGTGTCCACGTTGCGTTTTGAGCCGTTTCCTATCACGGGCACTAGGCCTACCCACACAAGTGAAGTACCATTTTTCTCGGAAGACTTTGGGGAATGCGTGGTGGGTGGAATTTTGTGGATCCACACAGATTCCAGAACTTTCCACCACAGAAATGTGAGGAAAATGTGTTTCTTTTGACAAAGTTTGAGGTTTGCAAGGGATTCTGGGTAACAGAACCTGGTGAGAGCCAGACAAGTCACCCCATCCTGGATTCCCCTGGGTGTCTAATTTTCAAAAATGTATAGGTTTGCTAGGTTTTCCTAGGTGCCGGCAGAGCTAGGGTTCAAAATCTACAGCTAGCCACTTTGCAAAAAAAGGGTCAGTTTTCACTGTGAAAATGTGGTGTGTCCACGTTGTGTTTTGAGCAGTTTCCTGTCGCAGGCACTAGGCCTACCCACACAAGTGAAGTACCATTTTTCTCGGAAGACGTTGGGGAATGCGTGGTGGGTAGAATTTTGTGGATCCACGCAGATTCCAGAACTTTCCACCACAGAAATGTGAGGAAAATGTGTTTCTTTTGACAAAGTTTGAGGTTTGCAAGGGATTCTGGGTAACAGACCCTGGTGAGAGCCAGACAAGTCACCCCATCCTGGATTCCCCTGGGTGTCTAATTTTCAAAAATGTATAGGTTTGCTAGGTTTCCCTAGGTGCCGGCAGAGCTACAGTTCAAAATCTACAGCTAGGCACTTTGCAAAAAAACGGTCAGTTTTCACTGTGAAAATGTGGTGTGGCCACGTTGTGTTTTGAGCCGTTTCCTGTCGCAGGCACTAGGCCTACCCACACAAGTGAAGTACCATTTTTCTCGGAAGACGTTGGGTAATGCGTGGTGGGTAGAATTTTGTGGATCCACGCAAATTCCAGAACTTTCCAGCACAGAAATGTGAGGAAAATGTGTTTTTTTACAAGGTTTGAGGTTTGCAAAGGATTCTGGTTAACAGAACCAGGGGAGAGCCAGACAAGTCAGCCCATCCTTGAATCCCCTGAGTGTCTAGTTTAAAAAATGTATAGGTTTGCTAGGTTTCCCTAGGTGCCGGCAGAGCTAGAGTTCAAAATCTACAGCTAGGCACTTTGCAAAAAAACGGTCAGTTTTCACTGTGAAAATTTGGTGTGTCCACATTGCGTTTTGGGCCGTTTCCTGTCGCGGGCACTAGGCCTACCCACACAAGTGAGGTACCATTTTTCTCTGAAGACTTTGGGGAATGCGGGGTGGGTAGAATATTTTTGGATCCAAGCAGATTCCAGAACGTTCCGCCACAGAAATGTGAGTAAAATGTGTTTTTTTTACAAAGTTTGAGGTTTGCAAGGGATTCTGGGTAACATAACCTGGTGAGAGCCAGACAAGTCACCCCATCCTGGATTCCCCTGGGTGTCTAGTTTACAAAAATGTATAGGTTTACTAGGTTTCCCTAGGTGCCAGCAGAGCTAGGGTTCAAAATCTACAGCTAGGCACTTTGCAAAAAAGGGTCAGTTCTCACTGTGAAAATGAGGTGTGTCCATGCTGGGTTTTGGGCCGTTTCGTGTCACGGGCACTAGGCCTACCCCCACAAGTGAGGTACCATTTTTCTCTGAAGACTTTGGGGAATGCGGGGTGGGAGGAATTTTGTGGATCCACGCAGATTCCAGAACTTTCCAGCACAGAAATGTGAGGAAAATGTTTTTTTTTTTTTACAAGGTTTGAGGTTTGCAAAGGATTCTGGGTAACAGAACCTGGTGAGAGCCAGACAAGTCACCCCATCCTGGAATCCCCTGAGTGTCTAGTTTTCAAAAATGTATAGGTTTGCTAGGTTTCCCTAGGTGCCGGCAGAGCTAGGGTTCAAAATCTACAGCTAGGCACTTTGCAAAAAAAGGGTCAGTTTTCACTGTGAAAATGTGGTGTGTCCACGTTGCGTTTTGAGCCGTTTGCTGTCACGGGCACTAGGCCTACCCACACAAGTGAAGTACCATTTTTCTCGGAAGACTTTGGGGAATGCGTGGTAGATGGAATTTTGTGGATCCACACAGATTCCAGAACTTTCCACCACAGAAATGTGAGGAAAATGTGTTTCTTTTGACAAAGTTTGAGGTTTGCAAGGGGTTCTGGGTAACATAACCTGGTGAGAGCCAGACAAGTCACCCCATCCTGGTTTTCCCTGGGGGTCTAATTTTAAAAAATGTATAGGTTTCCTATATTTCCCTAGGTGCCGGCAGAGCTAGGGTTCAAAATCTACAGCAAGGCACTTTGCAAAAAAAGGGTCAGTTTTCACTGAACACGTTGCGTTTTAAGCCGTTTCCTGTCGCGGGCACTAGGCCTACCCACACAAGTGAGGTACCATTTTTCTCGGAACACTTTGGGGAATGCGGGGTGTGTGGAATTTTGTGGATCCACGCAGATTCCAGAACTTTCCACCATAGAAATGTGAGGAAAAGGTGTTTCTTTTGACAAAGTTTGAGGTTTGCAAGGGATTCTAGGTAACATAACCTGGTGAGAGCCAGACAAGTCACCCCATCCTATATTCCCCTGGGTCTCTAGTTTTCAAAAATGTATAGGTTTACTAGGTTTCCCCAGGTGCCAGCAGAGCTAGGGTTCAAAATCTACAGCTAGGCACTTTGCAAAGAAAGGGTCAGTTTTCACTGTGAAAATGAGGTGTGTCCACGCTGGGTTTTGGGCCGTTTCGTGCCACGGGCACTAGGCCTACCCACACAAGTGAGGTACCATTTTTCTCGGAACACTTTGGGGAATGTGAGGTGGTAGGAATTTTGTGCATCCACGCAGATTCCAGAACTTTCCAGCACAGAAATGTGAGGAAATTTTTTTTTTTTTTTTACAAGGTTTGAGGTTTGCAAAGGATTCTGGGTAACAGAACCTGGTGCAAGCCAGACAAGTCATCCCATCCTGGAATCCCCTGAGTGTCTAGTTTTAAAAAATGTATAGGTTTGCTAGGTTTCCCTAGGTGCCGGCAGAGCTAGGGTTCAAAATCTACAGCTAGGCACTTTGCAAAAAAAGGGTCAGTTTTCACTGTAAAAATGTGGTGTGTCCACGTTGCGTTTTGAGCCATTTGCTGTCACGGGCACTAGGCCTACCCACACAAGTGAAGTACCATTTTTCTCGGAAGACTTTGGGGAATGCGTGGTAGATGGAATTTTGTGGATCCACACAGATTCCAGAACTTTCCACCACAGAAATGTGAGGAAAATGTGTTTCTTTTGACAAAGTTTGAGGTTTGCAAGGGATTCTGGGTAACAGAACCTGGTGAGAGCCAGATAAGTCACCCCATCCTGGTTTTCCCTGGGGGTCTAGTTTTCAAAAATGTATAGGTTTGCTAGATTTTCCTAGGTGCCGGCAGAGCTAGGGTTCAAAATCTACAGCTAGGCACTTTGCAAAAAAAGGGTCAGTTTTCACTGTGAAAATGTGGTGTGTCCACGTTGCGTTTTGAGCCGTTTCCTATCACGGGCAGTAGGCCTACCCACACAAGTGAAGTACCATTTTTCTCGGAAGACTTTGGGGAATGCGTGGTGGGTGGAATTTTGTGGATCCACACAGATTCCAGAACTTTCCACCACAGAAATGTGAGGAAAATGTGTTTCTTTTGACAAAGTTTGAGGTTTGCAAGGGATTCTGGGTAACAGAACCTGGTGAGAGCCAGACAAGTCACCCCATCCTGGAATCCCCTGAGTGTCTAGTTTTCAAAAATGTATAGGTGTGCTAGGTTTCCCTAGGTGCCGGCAGAGCTAGGGTTCAAAATCTACAGCTAGGCACTTTGCAAAAAAAGGGTCAGTTTTCACTGTGAAAATGTGGTGTGTCCACGTTGCGTTTTGAGCCGTTTCCTGTCGCAGGCACTAGGCCAACCCACACAAGTGAAGTACCATTTTTCTCGGAAGACGTTGGGGAATGCGTGGTGGGTAGAATTTTCTGGATCCACGCAGATTCTAGAACTTTCCAGCACAGAAATGTGAGGAAAATGTGTTTTTTTACTAGGTTTGAGGTTTACAAAGGATTCTGGTTACCAGAACCAGGGGAGAGCCAGACAAGTCAGCCCATCCTGGAATCCCCTGAGTGTCTAGTTTAAAAAATGTATAGGTTTGCTAGGTTTCCCTAGGTGCCGGCAGAGCTAGAGTTCAAAATCTACAGCTAGGCACTTTGCAAAAAAACGGTCAGTTTTCACTGTGAAAATTTGGTGTGTCCACATTGCGTTTTGGTCCGTTTCCTGTCGCGGGCACTAGGCCTACCTACACAAGTGAGGTACCATTTTTCTCGGAAGACTTTGGGGAATGCGGGGTGGGTAGAATGTTTTTGGATCCAAGCAGATTCCAGAACGTTCCGCCACAGAAATGTGAGTAAAATGTGTTGTTTTTTTTACAAAGTTTGAGGTTTGCAAGGGATTCTGGGTAACATAACCTGGTGAGAGCCAAACAAGTCACCCCATCCTGGATTCCCCTGGGTGTCTAGTTTAAAAAAATGTATAGGTTTACTAGGTTTCCTTAGGTGCCAGCAGAGTTAGGGTTCAAAATCTACAGCTAGGCACTTTGCAAAAAAACGGTCAGTTCTCACTGTGAAAATGAGGTGTGTCCATGCTGGGTTTTGGGCCGTTTCGTATCATGGGCACTAGGCCTACCCCCACAAGTGAGGTACCATTTTTCTCGGAAGACTTTGGGGAATGCGGGGTGGGAGGAATTTTGTGGATCCACGCAGATTCCAGAATTTTCCAGCACAGAAATGTGAGGAAAATGTGTTTTTTTTTTAACAAGGTTTGAGGTTTGCAAAGGATTCTGGGTAACAGAACCTGGTGAGAGCCAGACAAGTAACCCCATCCTGGAATCCGCTGAGTGTCTAGTTTTCAAAAATGTATAGGTTTGCTAGGTTTCCCTATGTGCCGGCAGAGCTAGGGTTCAAAATCTACAGCTAGGCACTTTGCAAAAAAGGGTCAGTTTTCACTGTGAAAATGTGGTGTGTCCACGTTGCGTTTTGAGCCGTTTGCTGTCACGGGCACTAGGCCTACCCACACAAGTGAAGTACCATTTTTCTCGGAAGAGTTTGGGGAATGCGTGGTAGATGGAATTTTGTGGATCCATACAGATTCCAGAACTTTCCACCACAGAAATGTGAGGAAAATGTGTTTCTTTTGACAAAGTTTGAGGTTTGCAAGGGATTCTGAGTAACAGAACCTGGTGAGAGCCAGACAAGTCACCCCATCCTGGTTTTCCCTGGGGGACTAGTTTTAAAAAATGTATAGGTTTGCTAGATTTCCCTAGGTGCCGGCAGAGCTAGGGTTCAAAATCTACAGCTAGGCACTTTGCAAAAAAAGGGTCAGTTTTCACTGTGAAAATGTGGTGTGTCCACATTGCGTTTTGAGCCGTTTCATGTCGCGGGCACTAGGCCTACCCACACAAGTGAGGTACCATTTTTCTCTGAACACTTTGGGGAATGCGGGGTGGGTGGAATTTTGTGGATCCATGCAGTATCCAGAACTTTCCACCACAGAAATGTGAGGAAAAGGTGTTTCTTTTGACAAAGTTTGAGGTTTGCAAGGGGTTCTGGGTAACAGAACCTGGTGAGAGCCAGACAAGTCACCCCATCCTGGTTTTTCCTGGGTGTCTAGTTTTCAAAAATGTATAGGTTTGCTAGATTTCCCTAGGTGCCGGCAGAGCTAGGGTTCAAAATCTACAGCTAGGCACTTTGCAAAAAAAGGGTCAGTTTTCCTGTCGCGGGCACTAGGCCTACCCACACAAGTGAGGTACCATTTTTATCGTGAGACTTAGGGTAACGCAGAATTGTAGAGCAACTGTTATTACCTATAGTCTTCTGATGCATTTCTGCCTTCCAAATGAAAGACAATGTGTAAAAAGAAGTCACTTTGAAAAATGTCCTATAATTCTCATGCTAGTATGGGTGCTCACAATTTTGGAAATGTGCAAATAGCTACTGTTTATAAACTCTATATTTTGTTCCAATTTCAGAAATACATAGGTGTCTTTCTATCCCGATTTTTCACTGTATATATTTTCCCAAATGAATTGCTATATACCCGGTTCATAATAAAAAAAACATTGCAAGACGCTGCTCAGTTATTGGCTCTGGGTTCGTCGTTTTCTTGGTGAACCTACAAGTCCTATATATTCCTACAACCAGAAAGGTCCAGCGGATGTAACGGTATATTGCTTTCAAATATCTGTCATAATTAGAAGAAGTTACGGGTGAAAACGTTGGCACAAATGGCTGTTTTTTTTAACTCATTTTCAATTTTTCCTATTTTCAACTGTTAGTTTCTAGGAAGAAACCTTCAAGGATCTACACAAATGACCCCTTGCTGGATTCAGAATGTTGTCTACTTTTTCAAATTGTATAGCTTTCCAGGATCCATTATTGCTTTCACATCCATTTCTACCGTTAACTGGAAGAAGGTTGAAAGCACAAAAAATAGCAAAAATAGGCTATGTCCCAGTAAAATGCCAAAACTGTGCAAAAAATGTTGGTTTTCTCACCAAAGTCTGTCAGTCCCTGAAAGCTGGGAAAATGGTGATTTCAGCCCCACAAACTCTTTGTTGATACATATGCAGCACTTTTTTCCAATTTTTCCCCCAAAAATTAAAATTTCGCTGTATTTTGGCTAATTTCTGGGTCCTCTCCAGGGGAATCCGCAAACTCTGGGTACCTTTAGAATCCCCATGATGTTGGAAGAAAAGGACACAAATTTGGCGTGGATACCTTATTTGGTCAAAAAGTTACAGGGGCCTAAGCGCGAAGTTCCCCAAATAGCCAAAAAAAGGCTTAGCACAGGGGGGGAAAAGGCCTAGCAGCCAAGGGGTTAACAACTATATTACTAAAAACTGTATTAAAAACATCAATATTGTTTAGCACAATATTACTTTCCTCAAAAAAGATACTCTTGTCAATGGTGGGGCTTCTGGCTACCGCGGGTGGCAAAACTAGAGGGCTTTAAAGACAGGGACTTATCTGGAATCTCAAAAGTGGGTGACATCTGGTTAGGCAGTCATATCAAGAGCTTTAAAACACTCGTCGAGGAGTTTGAACTACATAAAATGCCATTCTTCTATTTCTTACAGCTCTGACATGCCCTGATACAACACAGCCCCCACCTGGAAAACATACCCAAGTTCAACCCGCGTGAGCCCAAGGTGATGATGGAACAACTGGTAGAGAAGGGGATTTCCTATATACATATAGGTCACTAATAGTAAACACCCAGGATCTCCTCAAACATCTATGGGATCCTGGCAACAAGATGTGAGTTTATTGGAGGGCGAGGAGTGGCAAGTTGCCTAAATGGTGGCGAGGCGCTTGACTATATTAGCTAAGTTTAGACTGATTCAATTAAAATTATATGCTATGGCGTATGGGCAGGAAGAAGACAATTGTTCTCCGGTATGTCAGACAGAGTGCGCTGGCTTCTTTCATATGATATGGGACCGCCCTCTCATTAGCCGATGCTGGTCCAAAATATACCACACTCTTTGCGGGATTGTAAGTTACAACCGGTTGCCAAACCGTAAACATGCCATCTTGGACATCCAGGAGATGGAGACTGACTCAATGGCACAAGTTAATTGGTGGTCATTGGATTGGGTGTGGCTAAATGGGATATCTCCCGACACTGGATAGCACCAGCCTCCCCCAATGATTTACAAATGGGCCTGGGGCATGGACATGTGGGCCGCAGTCAAGAAGTCTGTTTATACTGCATATGGTTGCCCATGAAAATCCCATGATTATCTTGACTAAATGTATCTGCTTAGGCAAGCATTAGGCTGGGTTGTTGTATCTATATGCTTGCTACAATGTGCTTGTACAAGCAGCCAGGCCTCAGTTCCCACCTCTTTTGGGCAGTCAACTCCATGCCTGTCACAGCTTTTGGCCGTGCCCGGCCTAGATTTGGCTGCAGGGCCTGGCCTGTGGCCACATGGGCAGCCAACGCCACGCCAGGCACAGCCTTTGGCCATGTGCAGCATGGCGTTGGACACTGCTCCCAACTGCCGCTGGTTCCCAACACCCCCACCCCCCCACCTCCACACGAGCAATGAGTAGCAGGGATTGAGCTCAGGGCCTGGGTGTCATTTTAAATAAGGCAGACCTGCTGACTTTGTCAAAGGGACAGAATTCCAAAATGTAAAAAGTGGGCCAATTAGCTTAATGGAGGGGTCAGCATATCAACATATAAAAAGCACATGTATTGTCTGTGTAAAAAAATAACCAATAATTATAATGAAATGGGTATTTCATTATTCACACGGTGCATTGTATAATAAAAGTGATTGTCATAAAAAAGTTATAAAGTGTTATTTAAAAAACAGAAACACATCTGTGAGTCTTTTATTGACATTTTTCAAGCTACAACTGCAGCCATAGGACCCATCACAAGAGGCTTCTGCCGCTCATTTATTATTCATTCATTACATTTTTTATTTAGTTTTGGGTGTCCCAGTGCTCACATACACTGTACTTTATTCTGCTGTATGGCTCTCAACACTACGCCACTCCACTATACACCACTGCACAATATGCCACATCACTCTACGACAATCCTGTGTACGCTATTACACTGTACAATACTACATTCTATGCCACTCCGCTGTACGCTATTCCACTCTACATCACTACACTCTGGGGGATATTCTCAAGAACGTGTGATAATTAACGCAAAATTAGCATAACGCAACTTTGCACATCGCAGTCTATCGCGGGAAAAAAACACAGTGTTAACGTTCTATTCTCAACCCGGAGCCACCATGCGATAGTCTCACGATAACGCGCCAAATGACGCGTTAAAATCAACGCACGCCGAAAAAACGCGAAACACGAAGGCGAAAAAAGTTGCGATGCCCCAAATCGCGATACAAAAATCAGCGATAACCAGCGACAGGCCTGGAATTCCCACGCGTTATGTGGGAAAATACACCATAAAAGCAAAAAAAAAAAAAGTTCAACTGTAGCACCATGGATGCACCCGGACCGAGTGCAGAGGACAACGCGAACCCCACAAGCCCCAAAGACGACCAGCAAGGAACCTTGGGGTCGGGGAAGGCCAAGGAGAAGAGGAAGACGCGGTTCAGTCCGCAGGAAAACAGGATCATCGTTACGGAGGTGATAGAACACTACCAACAACTGTTCGTCACATCCAACGTGTCATTGGCAACAAAGACGCAAATATGGCAGACTATCTTGGACCATGTGAATCCAGTTGCAGAATTGAGGAGGACAATGGAAGAGGTCAAGAGGCGCTGGAATGATGTGAAGGGCAAAACCAAGAAGAAACTCGATGTCAACATGAAAGCAGCAACGCAGATTGGAGGTGGGGGTCCAGCGGCACACCAGGAGCAGGATTACATGGAGAAAATGGTGGCCCCAGTCATCAGTCGGGATACGGTGACAGGAGTAGTGGATCTGGACACAGCTCAACATGACCTGACACAACATCAACAGGGTGAGTACCGACCAGGGACTGGGGGGACGGGGGGAGATGGGCACAATGGCACACATGCACAATTAAGTACAGCACAGTGCACACCCACAATGACTCTGGATCATTTCCCTGATCTCCTTGGCATACTGCAGCACACATACAAACAGCAAGTAGGCCCCCGTCGACAATGTGCCCGGAGGGGGGCCCTTCCCACACATCACCAATCTCACAACCAACCCATGCACATGTGCCAAACCCAGCAAAGCTGCGGGTCCGTGAGCCACACTGACAATGCAAGTGACACTGCATGACGATTTGCATGGCTGCAGTCCAATTATCATTACATGGTGTACGCCATGACACTGAGGTGGCTGAGTGTGGACCACATCCGGAAAGGAGCAGGTCACACTCTGACACATCCACGTGCACAAACAACCCCTGACTTCAACAACACATCTGCGGACAAACCATGCCCAAGAGTCACAACTTGACCAAGAGCCCAATTTACCCAAGTCCGCAACATCTCAGCACTGTAGAAGCACAGAAGTCAAAGGCACACCACCTGAAAGGGATAAGGGGCAGCCAAATCAGAGCTACAGGGGCGACTCACCCACAATGCAGCACACACACATAAGAATAAGAGCACCTCAACATTGACAACAATGTGGTACAAACTGCAACACTTTCACAACAGAACACAGGACACAACTGGTGCCGCATGTGTGTACAAAATGGCCAATCACATCTGGCATAGCAGGAAACTGTGAGATGACAATGTACGAGTACAACCTCACATCCGTCATGAAGTACAAATGTCCACTGTCCCGCATAAAATAGGCATCTCCTCACAAACAGTCACAATGTACATTGTCAGGCAGTCTGTATGTAAACACCGCCAATGCGTCAACATACATGAAACACACTGTGAAACTGCATCTCCCCTTTATATTTTATCCCCGTCCTCCTATACGCTGATGATGCCGTATTATTAGCTCGTACGGCCATTGGCCTCCAGAGACTATTAGATGCTTTTGGGACTTATATGAAGTCTTTGGACCTAGTAGTAAATATATCTAAGTCCCATGTGATGTCTATGGGCCAAAGAAACAAAAAAGCAAAATCTTTTTATTGTAACGGAGCTGAGGTTTCCAGGGTATCCTCTTTTACGTACCTGGGGGTCTTATTTGATGAGAGAGGTTCATGGGTTCCCCAACAGAAAATCAAAAGAGGTGCAATGGTAAGATCGACGGCTGCAGTTCAAGGGTTTGCACAGCGTTTGGGGGCTAAGCCTGTTGAAGCCATGTTGAATATCTAGAGATCAAAATGCTTGGCTATTGCTCTGTATGGTTCTGCCATATGGGGTTATAAGCCTTTTGAGGGGACCCAGATAGTGGAAAATAAATTCTTACGTACCCTTTTGTCGGTCCCTCAATCAACCCCGACTTATGCCATCCATCAAGAACTGGGGTTAGGTTATGTGTTGGACCTGATGAGGTTGGCCCCGGTGGTATGCTGGCTCAAGACTTGGCTGAACCCTGATCTATTATTGAACCACCAGATTATCCGGGATTGCGTTACTTTGGAGAAAGCCAGTAGTATTCCATGGCTGCAATACGTTAAGTGTACGCTAATAAAACTGGGGCGCCCAGATCTTTTTAACCACACAGAAAGGATAAAAAAAGAAGATGTTAAATGGGTCAAATCCCAATTTTTGAATTTACTAATGGCAGAACGTGAGGAGCGTGAGTTAGTGAAACCCTTGGTTAGGGCTCACTTTTTGCTGAAAACCTCCCCTCACATTGAGCCCTACCTGAAAATTGTCACTAAGCCCTTTCATCGTTGGCTTTTAACTAGGTTTCGTTTTAATTTAATACACTTTTCTTTAGGTAACATCCAGGGGTGGGGCAGAATAGAGGACTTAGATCCATGTCCTTGTGACAATTTTTCGGTTCAGAACACGATGCATTTCATAATGTTCTGTGATTATTATAGAGAGTTACGTAAGAGGTTTTTAGTGCCTCTGTTAAGGGGAAAGGGGTTTTTACAGGTTAAACCTGCCCTACTCTACCTTCAATTACTCAATGATCCATGGGAGATTTTTAATATTGCTAGTTTTTTAGTTGCAGCGGTCCGTCATAGAAAAGGTAGGATCCCAACGTTAGAACATGAATGAGCTCCGTTTTTATGGAAAATTTATGTTGTATCTTATTGTGAAATTAACTGATGGTGATTTTTATCTTCTTGAAAACTGAGCCTGATATATTAATTCTTTTTATTTTCGCTCATATGTTTTACTGGATAATATGATTTTATTATATTGTGTACTGTGTATTGTGTATTTTGTATTGTACTTTTATGGTTTTAATTAACCGAATAAAGTGGTTTGACTGACTGACTGACATTGCAGAGGGACAATCAACACCTCTGGCAGAGCAGACCCTAAATCACGTCAGCGATGATGGAGACGACCTCCAGGACATCGACTACGACGAACTCCAATGGTTCATGGACAACCTCCGCACCCCACCTCCAGTAGCAGGGCAGCCCAGCACCATCGAGGTGATCCCACCCCCTGCACAGACCACACAGCAGGAAGCACCCACCACCACGTCTGGCTCCCAGCACCTCACCGAAGTACACATGGCGTTCCAACGCCATGTGTTAGACTGCCAGAAGGAGCTGGCTGAACAGGTGCGGGTGGGGTTCGACCTCATGGCAGCCAAACTAGATGCCATACGTGGGTGTCTAAGTCCCATCAGGGACCACTTACACTCCCTAATGGACACCCACAGTCTGCCCCATGCCCTCCAACAATCCATGGCTGGCGTCGCTGGAGTCATGACTCGGAGACAACAACAACTGTGTAGTCAGAGTGGCTACAGCGATGTCCTCTGTGATTTGGGAAACATAAGGAGGGTCATGGAGAACATGGAGCGGATGCAGGCGCAAAGAATTGCTACCACGGCTGCACACGAGAAAGCTGTAGATGGGATCTTCCATGCCCTGCAGATCCTCATCATGGGAGTGATGCCACAAGACATTGCGCAGATAAATGCTGCTGCTACTTCTACATCCACATCTCCGGCCCCTGATGTGTCAGTGTCACACAGTGCTGCAAACCAAACACCACCACCCACATGTGAGGCACATGAAACGTCAGAGGACGAAGATGAGGATGAATCTTTTAGTGGTAAGGAGGAAGCAGTAGCATTCATCTCCGCCATATGGCTTGTTTCTGCTTGGGTCTGCCCTCTGCATCATGCCCTGGAATAACACCTTCCACTGTCCCCCAACACACTCTGCGACACTAACCTTGGACCTCGACATGGACTGCCATAGTTTGCATGCTCAACAATGACACAGCAATCAGCCTGCAGACTGGACTCTTCCCCTTCCGAGTAACTTGTCAATCCCTAAAGGACTCTGGCTGGCCCTCCACGGGGCAACATTGTAAAGTGTTGTCTGCATGGCCCAGTACTAAGACAGCTTCAACACTCCACTGAACGTGAATAATAGATTCTAATACACACAGATGTGTCATGTCTATGATTACCCAAGTATGAAAGCATGGACGAATGTAGGGGCAGTGATTCCCCCTTACGTCCATGTAGCTCATGTTGTAGGACTTGAGTCACAGGGTGCATCCCTGCATCATGGTGGTACATATTTGACCCCAAAAGAAGCCCTGTTGTCAATTGTAGGTCACAAATGACAGCCTATATGTAATGATTTGGGACACATGTGAAACGCTGATGAGTGGGATTCCGTACTATCTTTGACACACAGAAATGGCATTTCGAATACGTGACACCCTAAACAGCCTCTCTGTACAGAGGTGACACACCCACCATCTGTTTCCAATTTGTGAGTTTGCTAGCACTACATGTTGCACTTACACTTGTCAGAGTGATGTGATTGTACAGAGGAGTAACATGCACACAGGGAATGTGTGTTGTAATGAATTTAGTTGCACATGCTGTGCCTGTGGTCATTTTGTACTGTCTCATGATTGCTAAGGACTGTGACAATGTGACGTGCTCATGTGAAGAAATTGTCAATGATGGTGCTCCTACGGGCTATTCCTGCTGCAGTGGGGTGTGGTCCACCTGCCCCATCTTCCTCATCATCGTCCGGAGCATTTGGCACTTGTAGTCATGGGACATTGGTGCATACACATATGTTGTGCAACACACAACATGCAACGATCATCTTGCACACGATGCCTGGGCTGTACAGGAGCCTTCCACCTGTGATGTCCAGGCACCTGAAACATGACTTCAACACGCCAAATGTGCGTTCCACGATGCCCCTGGTGCGTTTGTGGGCCGCATTGTACTGCCTCTGGGCCTGTGTGTTCGGGGCTCAGAGGGGTGTCATCATCCAAGGGCAGAGTGCATATCCTTGATCACCTGTGACAGTGCAGAGAGACATGAGTCAAAAGTTGGTTCTGCATGATGTGTTGGCAGGCTCATTAGTTCATTGGTGTGTGATATGTGTGACTTAGTGATTCCTGTTTGACAGGTACTGCTTGTAGCAAATGAGCGGCATCAATGTGTATTACGTAGCCTCACTGCTGCTCCTCCCTCCCCCCGAGCCTATTTACTAGTGTGCGCAGCGCGGTTGCATCACTTGCACTCCTACGGCACACCATTGTCGTGCCTGTCTGCGCATGTCCACAAGCCTGACAACGACACTGTGATGTTGTGCGTTGAAGGTGGGCGGCCACGTGTGTGTAGGCCTATGGTAAGGATAGGGCGGACACAGATGTAGAGTTCATGGCTGGCTGAACTCGCGATGCGGTTGAGGGTAGACCTTTGACCTATGCTGCAGTAATAGCTACACCCACAACAGTTGGCATGTATGATCCCGGACCCCGAGCGGGCTTGCGCTCCTTCATTCATCCCTTCGGCTGAGCCCGCACTCCGGGGGCATGCTACATCGCAACATTGTCCATTGCGGGACGGGTGGCGCCGACACTACAACAGAGACACACGCATTAGTTACTTCCTTGGCAAGGCCAACACTTAGCAACGCCCAGAGCCACGGGCTGATTATCCACACCCCTACGCTGGACTGTCATACACCAGCCCACTCCACTTACGCTTACAGGGGGGTACGACACAGCTACATGTCCAGGTCTTCCCCACTGCCTGAGGTGACATGGTTTCGTCCGCTGTACACAGCACAATGTAATGTGGTAGGGCCCGGGGCCCTCATGCATACATAATAACCACACGGACACACCTAGATAGTTGGTGGAACTGGCTACGAGCACGTGCGCCCGGCCCCTTTTATTGCCAGGGTCACATGTCCAGTGACGCCTGTGCTGGATGGGTGTGGGGTGAGTGTAAGCCAGCCCTCAGGGAGTGGTTGGTGCTGGCAACAACTACAACAGAGATCAGACAATCAGAAGTTCACAGTTCAAACAGCAAGGGTCCATGACTTGAGCTGCACAGAGTTAGTGGCCCCGGATGCACTGCGGCCGGCACAGGCACACCGCCACAGGACGGTGACTTGCGGTGCACTGAGGTAGGGCCACGAGAGCTGAGCAGGTCCTCGTTGATGTCGACGGTGAATGTCGCGGAGTGTTTCGGGGGACAGTGGAAGGTGTTCTTCCAGGGCATGATGCAGAGGGCAGAACCAAGCAGAAACAGGCAATATGGAGGAGATGAATGCTACAGACTCATTTTTAACACCAAGTCAGTATCAGCTACATGATGATGAAGACAACCCCCAGGCCATAGACTCAGACGCCACCAAAGTTCAACCAGAGTGTTTCCATGAATTTCAGGGCACAGAGTTAGTGGCACCAGAGCTGAAAGGGGATGCAGTCTGCGATGAGGCCTGTACAATTGTATAAACTCTGCCATAAAAAAATCAAGACTCAGTTTCAAATGTGTGACCTACTTGACCGCAGTGTAGGCCGGAGGCAGCGGTCAGCAGGGGCCCACAGCCACGTGTCGTTGGCTTGCGATGCACAGAGTTAGTGGCACCAGAGCAGTTGTTGGTAGTGTTCGATCACCTCCATAACGATGATCCTTTTTTCCTCCGGACTGAACCGCGTCTTCCTCTTACTCCTCTCCTTGCGTACAATGATATGAACTCGGCCATTGAGTAATCAAGACTCAGTTCCAAATGCGTGACCTACTTCACCGCAGTGTAGGCCGAAGGCAGTAGTCAGCAAGGGCCCACAGACACGTGCCGTTGGCTTGCGATGCACAGAGTTGGTGGCACCAGATCGAAGGGAGTACAGTGATATAAATGCTGCCATTAACATATGTACTCGGCCATCATGAAATCAAGACTCAGTTCCAAATGTGTGACCTACTGGGCCGCAGTGTAGGCCAGAGGCAGCGGTGGAGTACATCAACGAGAAAGGAGTCTGTGTCGCGGAGGCCGTGATGGTCTGAGGAGGCTGCCAAGGTCGCAGGCCTCGGGCTTGGAGCTTGCACCGGCACGTGGTGGGGCCTCTTTGACACACGCCGGTGTCGGCAGGTGAGCAGTGAGGCCTGGTTGCACAGGGGTGGCCAAGATGGGTCTGGGGACCAGTGGCCTGGGGTGCAGCAGGCGCACAGGATCGCAGGCACCGCCGCTCATGGCGTCGGCCTCGTGGCGGTCTGAGAGGCGTCGCCCTGGCAGACACGTTGGCCATTCCGGACGAGAACCACGCCCGGAGCAACGGGCTTTATATTCACACCCCTACGCTGGCCTGGCGTACGCCGGGCCAGCCCACTCTGCTCACGCTTACAGGGGGGGACGTAACAAGCTACATTTCCGTGCACTTCCACACTGCCTGGGGTAACATGGTTGCGTCCACTGTCCACTAAACTCCAAACACCAGCAGTATAGGTCGACATGGACATGTCTGTATACTGCAGTCTGGCCAACACATCCACGCCACACTTGGCATTGTGTACATTCTCATTCATGGGTCACTTGCCTCCTTCGCACATACTTGGTTCCCACCTCTCCCCACATTCTGCTATTGTGTGGCTGAGGTGCCATGCCGTTGATGGCTTGTGTACATGGCTAGCCCAGGTTACCACAGTAAGTTGTGCTGTCGTGTCTGGTAGGTGGGCATGTTGTTTGGCATGTTGTATGTGAGTTTGTAACATGTGCATTCCCAGAGTCGTGAGTTGCATGACTGTGGAGTTGAGGTGTGTGGTGTGTTCATTTGGTACTTACCAACGAGTAATGCATTCCCATAGGTGCCAGCCTCAAAGCGCTGATTGATGATGGACTGTCGGAAGATGAAGGAATCATGCATACTGCCTGGGTAGTTGGCGACGACATTGGTGAAGAGTCCCAGGTGGTCCACTATTGCCTGCACATTGATGGAATGCGTGTGCTTCCTGTTGCGGTAATTGTGTGCAGTGGCGGCAGGGGGCACAAGGAGTACATGTGTGCAGTCGATTGCCCCCAACACGTGCGGGAAGCCAGCTATGGCGTAGAAGCCTTGCTTGGTCTCCAGCTGTTCCTGCGCAGTGTGTGGGAAGTAAAGGTGCTGGGGTACCAAGCTGATGATGGCATCCAAGACAGGTGTGAGGAACTTGGATAGGGCTGGCTGTGAGACTCCTCCGACTCTGGCAGTTGTTGGTTGGAAGGTACCAGAGGCCAACAGGTGCAGCACAGCCAGCAGCTTTGTCTGCGAAGGGATGTTGGTTGTCCGCTGTGTTGGTACCGTCAGCCTGTGGGCAATGATGGTCAGGATGCGGAGGATGGTTGTCCTTTTGAGCCTCTAGTGGGCAATGACATCCTCTGGTGTTAAGTCTGTGAGGCTGGTGCGTTTTCTGTAGGTCTGGTGTCTTTGTCTGCGCTGCCTCTGTGGTAGTCCGGGGGGGGGTGAGGGAGGTCCGGGGGGGGCCTGGGTGTGGTGGCGGTGGGTGTTGTGGCCCTCTTGGGGCTCCGAGCTGCTTGATCAGTAGCTCCATGGCATCTGTTGTTCTTCAGGTGTGGCTCTGGTCTGGGCTCCCTTTTATGGTGCAGGTTGTCGTCCGACTTAACACCAGGTAAGAGCATGTGTTAAATCCCTGCTGCTAACGCGCCTTATCGCCTGTTTTGGGATCTTATCGCAGATCTGGCTGGTCGTTGGGAATATTGCAAAGTGGTGTTGTCGCAGGTTTTTGCACGGGAATGCCTACTCTGCATCTCATTAGCGTTAGTTGCCGGTGTCATCCTTGGCGATGTTTTTTGCGGCAGCTATCGCAGGAAAACTGGCGATATCGCTGTTAGCACCAGCTGATGAATAGGGCGATAAATCTATAGCCACTTTGGCTGCGATAAAGTGCTGCTAACTTGGTGATAAGTCCTTGAGAATATGCCCCTCTATGTTACTACACTCTGCGTTATTCCACTCTACGACACTGCACTCTATGACACTCTCCTCTAATCTACTCCACCACATGCCATTCCACTCTACATCACTACACTGTACGCCACTAAACTCAATTCCACTCTACACCACTCCACTGTATGATACTCCAGTATAGGCCAATCCACTCTACGCCACTCCTCTTTATGTCACTACACTCTACGCTATTACACCATACATCACTCTACTCTACACACTATTGTACTCTTTGTTGCAAGAGGGAAGGTGCACCGGTCAAAGAAGTCCACAATGTTACCAACTTGTCCAAAATGTATTTTCTTTATTTTATATCAAAAGAGTATAGGGCAGCAAAAGTCAGCTAACGCTGTTTCGTTCTATTGGAACTTCATCAGGGCTCATATATATTCATCGCAAACATGTGTTAGGTCGTCACAAATATGTTGAGGATCACAATCCACCAATCCAAAGTTTGAAGAATACACAAATGTCGTATCCTTACTTATCTGTAAGTAATGGTGCCAGTACTGTCCTGGAAATTATTCAATATTACGTGATCCTAAGTTGGGTATACTCAAAATTGGGAAAACACGCCCCTGATACGGCGCACTCCACTAGGAACGTGGGAGTGCGCCGTATCAGGGCGTGTTTTCCCAATTTTGAGTATACCCAACTTAGGATCACGTAATATTGAATAATTTCCAGGACAGTACTGGCACCATTACTTACAGATAAGTAAGGATACGACATTTGTGTATTCTTCAAACTTTGGATTGGTGGATTGTGATCCTCAACATATTTGTGACGACCTAACACATGTTTGCGATGAATATATATGAGCCCTGATGAAGTTCCAATAGGAACGAAACGCGTTGGCTGACTTTGCTGCCCTATACTCTTTTGATATAAAATAAAGAAAATACATTTTGGACAAGTTGGTAACATTGTGGACTTCTTTGACCGGTGCACCTTCCCTCTTGCAACAAATTTTACCTCTGGGAAATCAGTGGAGACCAAGTACGGCGGGCTCCGGAAGTGTATGCACGGGACTTTGGACAAATTTGTAATATTTGGATTAGAGGTGCAGTACCTCAGTCAGCCGTATTTTCTCTTTTACACTATTGTACTCTATTTCACTGTACACCACTCTACTGTACCACATTCCATCTTGCTCCAATAAACTCTACTCCCCTCTACAAATAGTATACTCTATGACAGTTCGCTCTACAACACTGTCCTCCACTCTACTGTGCCGCACTCTACCTAATGACACTCCACTCAACAACAGTAGACTCTACGATTCCCCCCCAAAAATTATTAAAATCAAAAACCATGAACATTCAATTAAAAAAAACAATGGTTAGGGATAAGTTATATTCAGGATAACTTTATTTATTTTTTCTGTAAACAAACCCAACTTAAACTACACAAGCATTAGAAATTCCAAAGTTATAGTTATAAATTACATTTATAATTTATGCACCACCTTCAAATTACTAAAACTCGCGCACCTACATATCCAGTATTGCCACCTCACTCGCCACACTACATTTAATATGTATTAAATAACAATCCATTCCTATGGTAAGAAACTAAATGTGGGCATCACATTTGGCAATGTAATACATTTCAAATGTGAAAAAGTCAATCACTTGTTCCAAAAACAGAGCTCTCAAATCTTGCATCCTCATATTTGTGCTTTATATGTGGTCTCCGTTTTCAGAAATGAACTACCTTGACTTCAGACAATGAAAAGCACAATGTATGGGCAAACTAATGAAATAGGAAGGTATATTTCACCATCTGTGTTGCACAGACTCACAAACTGCTCAATCCTTTTTGTGCTGTAGTTTATGACCTCAGTGGAGCTAATGAAATATGCTCGGCTATTTCATTGCAGTGCAGCCATTATTCTATATGATACATAGATGGTTTCAACTTCTGCCTGTGTAAAAGCCCACAAATTATATTCTCATTACAGTGTAGACCTCAATTGGCCACTCTCTGACAATTCAATGGTCATTCCTTATAATTGGTTTATTTTAGAGGTGTGTGCTGTATAATTGGTAGGGTTTACAGGTATGTTTTCGATTGCATGAGAATAAAGGAAGGGAACCCCTATATTTTTGTTGCTTGAGGGTGCCTGTATTAGAAGGCAGCCCCCCCCTCTATTAAATATAGTGAATTATCCGTAACCTTACCCACTACCTGAGTGGCATTATGTGAAAATGAAGAAACCATTCTGAAGAAATTTGTTAGAAAATTATAAAAAGAGAACATGAAAATTTAGGGGCATATTATCAAGGGCTTTATCGCCGCTTTAGCGGCACTTTTTGCCGCTAAAGCGGCGATATTTTTAACCCCCTATTAGCAAGCTGTCGCTAACAGGCGTTAGCGACAGCTTTCCGGCGATAGCGGCCGGGTTTTACATCGCCTTGCATGTCAGCGATAATTATCGCTAATGACATGCAAGGTAGGCGTTCCCAACTAAAAGCGACAGAAAACAGTCGCTTACATACCTATCGCCTATTAGCAATACCCGCGAAGCGATAAAACGCGCGCTAACCCCGATTAGCGCTTGTTTTTTAGAACTGATAAAAACATGACTTAGCAATGAAAGTCAATGGGAGGTGGATTGTAAGGTTAAGTCCCCAGAATTAGCGATAGGATTTTATCGCTGGATTTCTCGCGTTAAAGCTGGGTTTCGCCTCTATCGCTGGATATTTTATCGCAATGGAGATAAACCTTGCTAATAGCAGGTTATTTCCGCGGTAATATCCAGCGATAGCCGGCGATAAAAAAAGGCGCGCTAAGCAAGGTTTGCGATATTTATCGCATGTTCTTGCTAATATGCCCCTTAGTATTTACAGTAATAATGAAGAAAATCCATTAAACATCGAAGACATGTTTTACTTAGTAATTATATAAAAACTTTAAGGATAGTGTTGGGCTTATGGTTCAGCACAGGATGCGGGATCGGTTTGTTTGAAGGTTTATGGTTAGGCACATGTTCATGTCCAGATGAGGGTGAGGGCTAAGGCAATGGTTAGGAGGAGATGTTTACAGCTTTCTTTAATCTCGAGCAAAATAGTAACAAGAAAAAGCAAAATGAACGTGTTAATTAAGATGAAGGTTAAAGAGTGAGTATTGGCACTTAAACAAGTCCATAAAAAATTGACCTGTGTTGTTGACATATAAGTAATCTGTATTTTTGCGCTTTATGGGAAATAATGTTTCCACGGTGAAAAAATAAATTTTCTCTTTTCTTTCCTAGAGGGAAATATGTTCTTTCTTCGCAATCTCCCTGGTGGCAAGTTCAATAGACCAGTGTCAAAGTTTACAGATTAAATAAGACTATGCTGGGCCTCACTTATGAGGACCTTGCGGCATCGGAACGTTACTTTTTGTGGGGTTCCCTGGCGCAGGAGCCTGAGTCTGCTCCATATTAACGAGGCAGCACTAAGCCACTATTTTTGCATAAATGCTGCCTCGTAAATATTGTCCCCATCAACGTAGTTTTCTGCATTAAAGGGGCGAACAATGGGTGCTGATGGGGGCGTTCCCAGCAACATCCATGACATTTTGACACTGACCCAGATTTACGAGAAATCGTAAATCTGAGGCATCGCCAAAAACGTACGCCTCCCCAGATACGGCGCATTCCTGCCCTTTTCTTTTGCCGTAGAGAAGCGCAGCAGGCCGCCCTACGGCAAAAACACATAAATGAGGCCCGCTATGTTTAAACTTAGCTACTGATTTGGCGTTGCATTAGGTGGTTGTGGAACATCATGCGATTTCTGGAGGAAGTTCTAAATACAGAGGAAAGCTCACTTGTAGAATAGACATGCAGCTTGATTTAGAGTTTGCTGGAGGTTTAGTCTGTCACAAAATCGACAGATATTGCGGCCTCCTTATTAAAAGTGCTATGGGATATAATGCACTTGGAATAAAGCTGGCAGGATATACATCATATTTGCGACTGAGTAACCCATCCGCCAAACTCTAAATGAGGCTCATAGTACGGCACAGGATTCACTTTCTTACAGAAATCTGAGGATTTTCCATTACCAATGAAATCAAAATCAGCTTCTTACATTCAAGGGACATCATCTTCAATTCCCACTACAAAATTCACCCGTTGGACTCAATTTCAAAATCTATTTTTTTACTAAAACAGAATCTTCATTCATATAGTGCAAGTCTTATAGTTAAACGAATAAACTATTCAGAGGGGCTAAAAAACTCTCCAGTGCAAATACTAGAATATGAACAGGGGTGGGCGTAATTCACGCAAATCAGTGTAGCGTAATCATGCAGAATTCAGCAAGATTACACTGTAATTACACAAGAAGGGTAATTTTGCATTTAGCACATGCTCATATTTTTTAATGTATTGCTTTATTGACGATAGCAGAATTAACAGTGATGATTTTTATGTCTTAACATCATCAGAATGTTTTATTGAGTATCACCAGTATAATAGTGAGTCAGTACAAGTTCTTATGTATGCCATTATAAGATTATATAATCCCTAGCAGTTTAAATGCTTTATGTTGCCATTTTTCAGCTATTATGAACGTGGGAACACCCAGACAAAGCCAATAGGCCTGCCTTTTGATTGTTACTCTCCCTTTTATTGTGTCTTGTGTATGTGGGGGGATATCATTGTCTTAGGGTTCAGTGCTTGTTTGGGGTGTGAACTGTTTGGAGGGTGTCATCATAGGTATTTCTGCCTTCCTACTTGTAGATATTTGTAAATTAATGCATAGTATTAAGTAATGCACCCCATAAGCCCTTGCAAGGGCAAATGTGCCTAATCTTCTTGTGTTGCCTCAGAGAGGGTAGGGAAACCACAAATGTGTTCCTAAATGTTTATGTGGCTGCCGGGTGAGCAGCAGTCTCCACATGAGCATCATTAAAGTGTTTGTAAAATTGGTGACCGCAGGAGTGTTTTTAGACAACTTTAACTTCTCGTAAAGAATGGCCTTTTTCTTGAAGGTGCTGGGTTGTGGGGGATTGGTGGGTCCTAGTCTGTGCTGAGGCATAGTGAAAGTAAAAAAATGATTCATGCTCGTATTTTATTGATTGGAATGCTTTTTTGATAATGACAAAACTAATAATGATGCTATGTATGTCTTAATGATAGTCAGGGAATGTCTCATTGTTTACCACCGGTTTAACAGTGAGTCATTACTAGCTCTAATGAATGCTATTATAAGTTTTAATGTTGTTGTATTGGTCTATTGTGATATGTTTTTTCTTTTCTGAATGTGGTAACCCCTGACAAAGCCAGTAGGCCTGCCTTTTGACAACAACACACCCTTATACCATGGTTAGTATATGTGGGGGTATCATGGTCTTAAGATTCAGGGATCCATAAAGGTTTGGACTGTTAGGACAGTGTGACCATGAGCATTTCCACCTGCTTCCTTGTAAATATTTGTAAATTAATGTATAGTTTTAAGCAGTTTGTGCATAATACAGTATTTTACTTTTTATAAGTAAAAGACTGACTGGACAATGACTTATTGAGTTCTGTTCATGGTATACCTGCAGAATGGGGTGCTAGCCCACACCACCTCCCCTGAGTAGGCGGCTCTGCCTCTCTACCCGGAAAGAGTTTAAGTGCTACAATGGGATAACTTACATTCTTCCTAACAAATGAGCAACCTTCTTCACTGGTAGGAGGGGAGCTCCATCAGAGGAATGGGCAGAGGGCCTAGTCAGAGGTCAAGCCCTTTACCCCACCCTCTGCTGCACATGGCCAAAGGTCGTGCGCAGTGGGGTGGTGGTTGGTGGCCCATAGGGGTTGAGCACAGGGCTTGGCTGTCATTACTTAACCCAACCGGAAAACTAGATGGTTGTGCAAGATCTTGCAGGAGCGAGATGAAAAGTCCAGAAGCTAAATCCCTATGCCTCCCGAGCTCTGTTATAACTGGAGAACTAAACTCATCTCCAAGTTACAGAAGTACCCAGGGAAAAAGGGAAATTGAGAAGAAAAAAACAGATGGCGAATCAGGGTCTTCACTGGGTGTCAGCCTGGTGTCTGAGTGGGAAGTGGAACTTCCTATGCATCAATATGTCTGGAAATGGAATGCGGGAATAAACACTGTTACTCTCTCTCAACTACTACTTTTTAAATATCTACTGAATACAAATTACAACAATGCTCTTACCCATAACTCCCACTTTCCCCACTACCAAACCTAGCTCCCTTAATGACTGTTTAGCCTAAAAGAACAGTAATCAGCATGTCTTCAGTACATTTTCTGATTCCAACACACCTCCCTTACACCTACCCTTCCTGTGGTGAGTACCTTATGAAGATCTTTGCACAGTGGAATTATTTCATTCCGTAACAAAAAAAATAAAAATTAAATAACTAATTTATAGACTATCAATACAAAACGTCAGAGGACCTGTGGTTTAATTCCTTGGAAAGTCAATTTGTATGAGGTCATCAAAGTCTCTTAAAATACTAATAGTCTCTTCTTTCTTTCAGGTACAACAGATCCTACTTGATCCAAGGGTAGGACCCACAAATAATTCCAGAGTGAACCCAAGGGAAGGACGGTAAGAGAAGTTCTTATGTACCAGTAAACATGCATCTTACTCTATTATTGAGGAATGGATTGCTGTTGGTAAAAATGTCTCTCTTACTTGATCCAGGTGAAAATAACAGGGAAGACACCGACCGTTACAGAGGAAGCTGCAGGAAACAACCACTGTCCAAGGAACATCCCATCCGATGTGAAGAACAGGTCAAGCAGAGAAAATCCGGCTCTTCAGGTAAGTGGTAGTAATTGAATTGCAGGCACAGATGGGCTCCCGAATACAGTCTTTATGCTCCACACTCAGGAGCCCATGGTGGCTCCAGTGCAATTTCTGGGAGTGTGCCGACGCGGAGGACAATGCAGAGACTAGACCGCGTGCTCCCGTGCCAGCCCGTCTCTCCTTGGGGGCCATGTTGGCTGTTCCGCATGCAGCATTGACATTGGCTCCCAAGGGGATGGGTGTCAGGCCCTTCGACCAACCCCTTGTTGCACATAGCCAACGGCCAATAACCAAGTGCAGTGGAGGGTTGGCCACAGGTTGCTCTAGGGTGTTGGACATATTCTCAACTTTGAATATGATTAAAAAAAACACAGAATTTCACCAAAAAACACAAAGGTTAAAGTAATGTTATAGTTAGGTATAGTGATAAGTTCATAGCTAACGTTAAAAAAACACAGAAATTCACTGAAACATAAACATGGGTTAATGTGACATCATAGCTTTGTGTTGATATGAGAAAACTAACGTTTAAAAAACTAAAAGCACTGAAATTCGCCAGTTATAGTTTAGTGAACTAACTATAACGTGCGTCCTATTATGCTCTATGACCTCACGAATTCCGTCATGCATAACATGTTAAATGACGCCACTGTTGACATAACTGATGACATGCAATGAAAAATAAATGTAGTGCAATAACACAATTTTTTGTGCCAATATACTAATAGACATAAATTCACACATTTTTTATTCTATTGCAACGGTGAAATTGCAGTTTATTAACACAGTAGAGCGAACTTGACATTTGAAAAACACTTTTTACTGCCTCACAGATTGCATAGTAAAATGAGTAAACATAGGCAAACAATTCTCCTGAATGTCACAAGGCCTCAACTTGATTTTACCTTGCTGCACAATATTAACCCCTTGCTTCCTGGTTTTGGTTAAATATCTTTTTAAAGCAAACAAACATGAAAAATGTCATGGCATTAACCATATGCAGATGCACAGGATGTAATATACTGTTTATTATCAATGATGAGGGAGGGGCATCATGACACACTTGAGGCTTTACCTGTCATGAGTCTTGGAATATTATTTATGCAAATGAGCAGAGAGCAGTATGATGTCATCACTGGTAATGTGCAGAGAGTAAATTGCTATTTATTACCATTGTTGAACGAGACAAGGGGCAGCATGAGCCACTCAAGGCTTGGCAACTCTTGAGTCATGGTCCCTTCCTATATAATGAGACTCACAGACTATTGGGAATCAATTGAAGTTCATGTTGCCCATATTGCTACACCTTAAAGCTCTCCTAAAGCAAAGAAACAGAGGATGGCCGTCAGACCTTTCTAGCGGCTGTGTTGGCTTCCTTCAATACAATGGGGCATTATCTTTTCTAGAAAAGGTTTGAGGAGAACCACCTTAAACTCAAAGGGCCCGATTCACAAAGATAAAGTTAGACAAAAGTCTAACTTTACGATTTTCTGTATTAACTAAGGGCTTTTTCTACTCGTGAAATGCCATCTGTGAATACCGAAAATCGAACTTTACGACTTTCGGTATTCACAAAGGGCATTTACTACTCGTATATGCCCTCTGTGAATATCGAAAGTCGAACTTTACGACTTTCAGTATTCACAAAGGGCATTCATGAGTAGTAAATGCCCTTTGAGAATATCGAAAGACGTAAAGTTAATCCATCATCATTCTTTAGCTCACTCCGCCACCCCAGTTCAGACATGGGCATATGCAAATCAGTCTAACCCTGTGCCTCATGGGAACAGTCAAGCCCGAACTGCCAAGCCATGTCTTCCCTGGACCGGAAACAAGCATCCTGGGACTGGTTTCGGGCTCGCAGCCCTCATCAGCCAGGCTATCTTGAATCCAGTGGCAAAGTGAGCAAGGGACCCACGTCTGGGCATACCCTGCCAACTTAGGGCGAACAAAGCAAAACCAAAGGGGATGATGGACGGAGTGTTGAACATTGCAAGCACTCACCCCCAGTCAACTGATCTGGGTTTAATCCATCATCATTCTTTAGCTCACTCCGCCACCCCAGTTCAGACATGGCCATATGCAAATCAGTCTGACCCTGTGCCTCATGGGAACAGTCCAGCCCGAACTGCCAAGCCATGTCTTCCCTGGACCGGAAACAAGCATCCTGGGACCGGATTCGGGCTCACAGACCTCATCAGCCAGGCTATCTTGAATCCAGTGGCAAAGTGAGCAAGGGACCCAAGTCTGGGCATACCCTGCCAACTTAGGGCGAACAAAGCAAAACCAAAGGGGATGATGGACGGAGTGTTGAACATTGCAAGCACTCATCCCCAGTCAAATGATCTGGGTTTAATCCATCATCATTCTTTAGCTCACTCCGCCACCCCAGTTCAGACATGGCCATATGCAAATCAGTCTGACCCTGTGCCTCATGGGAACAGTCCGGGCCGAACTGCCAAGCCATGTCTTCCCTGGACCAGAAACAAGCATCCTGGGATCGGTTTCGGGCTCACAGCCCTCATCAGCCAGGCTATCTTGAATCCAGTGGCAAAGTGAGCAAGGGACCCACGTCCTGGCCATACCCTGCCAACTTAGGGCGAACAAAGCAAAACCAAAGGGGACGATGGACAGAGTGTTGAACATTGCAAGCACTCACCCCCAGTCAACTGATCTGGGTTTAATCCATCATCATTCTTTAGCTCACTCCACCACCCCAGTTCAGACATGGCCATATGCAAATCAGTCTGACCCTGTGCCTCATGGGAACAGTCCAGCCCGAACAGCCAAGCCATGTCTTCCCTGGACCGGAAACAAGCATCTGGGACCGGTTTCGGGCTCCACAGCTCTACATCAGCAAGGCTATCTTGAATCCAGTGGCAAAGTGAGCAAGGGACCCATGTCTGGGCATACCCTGCCAACTTAGGGCGAACAAAGCAAAACCAAAGGGGATGATCAACGGAGTGTTGAACATTGCAAGCACTCACCCCCAGTCAAATGATCTGGGTTTAATCCATCATCATTCTTTAGCTCACTCCGCCACCCCAGTTCAGACATGTCCATATGCAAATCAGTCTGACCCTGTGCCTCATGGGAACATTCCAGGCCGAACTGCCAAGCCATGTCTTCCCTGGTCCGGAAACAAGCATCCTGGGAACGGTTTCGGGCTCACAGCCCTCATCAGCCAGGCTATCTTGAATCCAGTGGCAAAGTGAGCAAGGGACCCACGTCTGGGCATACCCTGCCAACTTAGGGCGAACAAAGCAAAACCAAAGGGGATGATGGACGGAGTGTTGAACATTGCAAGCACTCACCCCCAGTCAACTGATCTGGGTTTAATCCATCATCATTCTTTAGCTCACTCCGCCACCCCAGTTCAGACATGTCCATATGCAAATCAGTCTGACCCTGTGCCTCATGGGAACAGTTCAGGCCGAACTGCCAAGCCATGTCTTCCCTCATCCGGAAACAAGCATCCTGGGACCGGTTTCGGGCTCACAGCCCTCATCAGCCAGGCTATCTTGAATCCAGTGGCAAAGTGAGCAAGGGACCCACGTCTGACCATACCCTGCCAACTCAGGGCACACAAAGCAAAACCAAAGGGGATGATGGACGGAGTGTTGAACATTGCAAGCACTCACGCCCATTCAACTGATCTGGGTTTAATCCATCATCATTCTTTAGCTCACTCCGCCACCCCAGTTCAGACATGGGCATATGCAAATCAGTCTGACCCTGTGCCTCATGGGAACAGTCCAGCCCGATCTGCCAAGCCATGTCTTTCCTGGACCGGAAACAAGCATCCTGGGACCGATTTCGGGCTCACAGCCCTCATCAGCCAAGCTATCTTGAATCCAGTGGCAAAGTGAGCAAGGGACCCACGTCTGGGCATACCCTGCCTACTTAGGGCGAACAAAGCAAAACCAAAGGGGATGATGGACAGAGTGTTGAACATTGCAAGCACTCACCCCCAGTCAACTGATCTGGGTTTAATCCATCATCATTCTTTAGCTCACTCCGCCACCCCAGTTCAGACATGTCCATATGCAAATCAGTCTGACCCTGTGCCTCATGAGAACAGTCCGGGCCGAACTGCCAAGCCATGTCTTCCCTGGACCGGAAACAAGCATCCTGGGACCGGTTTCGGGCTCACAGCCCTCATCAGCCAGGCTATCTTGAATCCAGTGGCAAAGTGAGCAAGGGACCCACGTCTGAGCAAACTCTGCCAACTTAGGGCGAACAAAGCAAAACCAAAGGGGATGATGGACGGAGTGTTGAACATGGCAAGCACTCACCCCCAGTCAACTGATCTGGGTTTAATCCATCATCATTCTTTAGCTCACTCCGCCACCCCAGTTCAGACATGTCCATATGCAAATCAGTCTGACCCTGTGCCTCATGGGAACAGTCCAGGCCGCACTGCCAAGCCATGTCTTCCCTGGTCCGGAAACAAGCATCCTGGGACCGGTTTCGGGCTCACAGCCCTCATCAGCCAGGCTATCTTGAATCCAGTGGCAAAGTGAGCAAGGGACCCACGTCTCGGCATACCCTGCCAACTTAGGGCGAACAAAGCAAAACCAAAGGGGATGATGGACGGAGTGTTGAACATTGCAAGCACTCACCCCCAGTCAACTGTTCTGGGTTTAATCCATCATCATTCTTTAGCTCACTCCGCCACCCCAGTTCAGACATGGCCATATGCAAATCAGTCTGACCCTGTGCCTCATGGGAACAGTCCAGCCCGAACTGCCAAGCCATGTCTTCCCTGGACCGGAAACAAGCATCCTGGGACCGGTTTCGGGCTCACAGCCCTCATCAGCCAGGCTATCTTGAATCCAGTGGCAAAGTGAGCAAGGGACCCAAGTCTGGGCATACCCTGCCAACTTAGGGCGAACAAAGCAAAACCAAAGGGGATGATGGACGGAGTGTTGAACATTGCAAACACTCATCCCCAGTCAAATGATCTGGGTTTAATCCATCATCATTCTTTAGCTCACTCCGCCACCCCAGTTCAGACATGGCCATATGCAAATCAGTCTGACCCTGTGCCTCATGGGAACAGTCCGGGCCGAACTGCCAAGCCATGTCTTCCTGGACCAGAAACAAGCATCCTGGGATCGGTTTCGGGCTCACAGCCCTCATCAGCCAGGCTATCTTGAATCCAGTGGCAAAGTGAGCAAGGGACCCACGTCTGGGCATACCCTGCCAACTTAGGGCGAACAAAGCAAAACCAAAGGGGACGATGGACAGAGTGTTGAACATTGCAAGCACTCACCCCCAGTCAACTGATCTGGGTTTAATCCATCATCATTCTTTAGCTCACTCCACCACCCCAGTTCAGACATGGCCATATGCAAATCAGTCTGACCCTGTGCCTCATGGGAACAGTCCAGCCCGAACAGCCAAGCCATGTCTTCCCTGGACCGGAAACAAGCATCTGGGACCGGTTTCGGGCTCACAGCTCTACATCAGCAAGGCTATCTTGAATCCAGTGGCAAAGTGAGCAAGGGACCCATGTCTGGGCATACCCTGCCAACTTAGGGCGAACAAAGCAAAACCAAAGGGGATGATCAACGGAGTGTTGAACATTGCAAGCACTCACCCCCAGTCAAATGATCTGGGTTTAATCCATCATCATTCTTTAGCTCACTCCGCTACCCCAGTTCAGACATGGCCATATGCAAATCAGTCTGACCCTGTGCCTCATGAGAACAGTCCAGGCCGAACTGCCAAGCCATGTCTTCCCTGGACCGGAAACAAGCATCCTGGGACCGGTTTCGGGCTCACAGCCCTCATCAGCCAGGCTATCTTGAATCCAGTGGCAAAGTGAGCAAAGGACCCACGTCTGACCATACCCTGCCAACTCAGGGCGCACAAAGCAAAACCAAAGGGGATGATGGACGGAGTGTTGAACATTGCAAGCACTCACCCCCATTCAACTGATCTGGGTTTAATCCATCATCATTCTTTAGCTCACTCCGCCACCCCAGTTCAGACATGGGCATATGCAAATCAGTCTGACCCTGTGCCTCATGGGAACAGTCCAGCCCGAACTGCCAAGCCATGTCTTTCCTGGACCGGAAACAAGCATCCTGGGACCGATTTCGGGCTCACAGCCCTCATCAGCCAGGCTATCTTGAATCCAGTGGCAAAGTGAGCAAGGGACCCAAGTCTGGGCATACCCTGCCAACTTAGAGGCGAACAAAGCAAAACCAAAGGGGATGATGGACGGAGTGTTGAACATTGCAAGCACTCATCCCCAGTCAACTGATCTGGGTTTAATCCATCATCATTCTTTAGCTCACTCCGCCACCCCAGTTCAGACATGTCCATATGCAAATCAGTCTGACCCTGTGCCTCATGGGAACATTCCAGGCCGAACTGCCAAGCCATGTCTTCCCTGGTCCGGAAACAAGCATCCTGGGAACGGTTTCGGGCTCACAGCCCTCATCAGCCAGGCTATCTTGAATCCAGTGGCAAAGTGAGCAAGGGACCCACGTCTGGGCATACCCTGCCAACTTAGGGCGAACAAAGCAAAACCAAAGGGGATGATGGACGGAGTGTTGAACATTGCAAGCACTCACCCCCAGTCAACTGATCTGGGTTTAATCCATCATCATTCTTTAGCTCACTCCGCCACCCCAGTTCAGACATGTCCATATGCAAATCAGTCTGACCCTGTGCCTCATGGGAACAGTTCAGGCCGAACTGCCAAGCCATGTCTTCCCTCATCCGGAAACAAGCATCCTGGGACCGGTTTCGGGCTCACAGCCCTCATCAGCCAGGCTATCTTGAATCCAGTGGCAAAGTGAGCAAGGGACCCACGTCTGGGCATACCCTGCCAACTTAGGGCGAACAAAGCAAAACCAAAGGGGATGATGGACGGAGTGTTGAACATTGCAAGCACTCACCCCCAGTCAACTGATCTGGGTTTAATCCATCATCATTCTTTAGCTCACTCCGCCACCCCAGTTCAGACATGTCCATATGCAAATCAGTCTGACCCTGTGCCTCATGGGAACAGTTCAGGCCGAACTGCCAAGCCATGTCTTCCCTCATCCGGAAACAAGCATCCTGGGACCGGTTTCGGGCTCACAGCCCTCATCAGCCAGGCTATCTTGAATCCAGTGGCAAAGTGAGCAAGGGACCCACGTCTGACCATACCCTGCCAACTCAGGGCACACAAAGCAAAACCAAAGGGGATGATGGACGGAGTGTTGAACATTGCAAGCACTCACGCCCATTCAACTGATCTGGGTTTAATCCATCATCATTCTTTAGCTCACTCCGCCACCCCAGTTCAGACATGGGCATATGCAAATCAGTCTGACCCTGTGCCTCATGGGAACAGTCCAGCCCGATCTGCCAAGCCATGTCTTTCCTGGACCGGAAACAAGCATCCTGGGACCGATTTCGGGCTCACAGCCCTCATCAGCCAAGCTATCTTGAATCCAGTGGCAAAGTGAGCAAGGGACCCACGTCTGGGCATACCCTGCCTACTTAGGGCGAACAAAGCAAAACCAAACGGGATGATGGACAGAGTGTTGAACATTGCAAGCACTCACCCCCAGTCAACTGATCTGGGTTTAATCCATCATCATTCTTTAGCTCACTCCGCCACCCCAGTTCAGACATGTCCATATGCAAATCAGTCTGACCCTGTGCCTCATGGGAACAGTCCGGGCCGAACTGCCAAGCCATGTCTTCCCTGGACCGGAAACAAGCATCCTGGGACCGGTTTCGGGCTCACAGCCCTCATCAGCCAGGCTATCTTGAATCCAGTGGCAAAGTGAGCAAGGGACCCACGTCTGAGCAAACTCTGCCAACTTAGGGCGAACAAAGCAAAACCAAAGGGGATGATGGACGGAGTGTTGAACATGGCAAGCACTCACCCCCAGTCAACTGATCTGGGTTTAATCCATCATCATTCTTTAGCTCACTCCGCCACCCCAGTTCAGACATGTCCATATGCAAATCAGTCTGACCCTGTGCCTCATGGGAACAGTCCAGGCCGCACTGCCAAGCCATGTCTTCCCTGGTCCGGAAACAAGCATCCTGGGACCGGTTTCGGGCTCACAGCCCTCATCAGCCAGGCTATCTTGAATCCAGTGGCAAAGTGAGCAAGGGACCCACGTCTCGGCATACCCTGCCAACTTAGGGCGAACAAAGCAAAACCAAAGGGGATGATGGACGGAGTGTTGAACATTGCAAGCACTCACCCCCAGTCAACTGTTCTGGGTTTAATCCATCATCATTCTTTAGCTCACTCCGCCACCCCAGTTCAGACATGGCCATATGCAAATCAGTCTGACCCTGTGCCTCATGGGAACAGTCCAGCCCGAACTGCCAAGCCATGTCTTCCCTGGACCGGAAACAAGCATCCTGGGACCGGTTTCGGGCTCACAGCCCTCATCAGCCAGGCTATCTTGAATCCAGTGGCAAAGTGAGCAAGGGACCCAAGTCTGGGCATACCCTGCCAACTTAGGGCGAACAAAGCAAAACCAAAGGGGATGATGGACGGAGTGTTGAACATTGCAAACACTCATCCCCAGTCAAATGATCTGGGTTTAATCCATCATCATTCTTTAGCTCACTCCGCCACCCCAGTTCAGAAATGGCCATATGCAAATCAGTCTGACCCTGTGCCTCATGGGAACAGTCCAGGCCGAACTGCCAAGCCATGTCTTCCCTGGACCAGAAACAAGCATCCTGGGACCGGTTTCGGGCTCACAGCCCTCATCAGCCAGGCTATCTTGAATCCAGTGGCAAAGTGAGCAAGGGACCCACGTCTGGGCATACCCCTGCCAACTTAGGGCGAACAAAGCAAAACCAAAGGGGACGATGGACAGAGTGTTGAACATTGCAAGCACTCACCCCCAGTCAACTGATCTGGGTTTAATCCATCATCATTCTTTAGCTCACTCCACCACCCCAGTTCAGACATGGCCATATGCAAATCAGTCTGACCCTGTGCCTCATGGGAACAGTCCAGCCCGAACTGCCAAGCCATGTCTTGCCTGGACCGGAAACAAGCATCCTGGGACCGGTTTCGGGCTCACAGCTCTACATCAGCAAGGCTATCTTGAATCCAGTGGCAAAGTGAGCAAGGGACCCATGTCTGGGCATACCCTGCCAACTTAGTGCGAACAAAGCAAAACCAAAGGGGATGATCGACGGAGTGTTGAACATTGCAAGCACTCACCCCCAGTCAAATGATCTGGGTTTAATCCATCATCATTCTTTAGCTCACTCCGCCACCCCAGTTCAGACTTGGCCATATGCAAATCAGTTTGACCCTGTGCCTCATGGGAACAGTCCAGGCCGAACTGCCAAGCCATGTCTTCCCTGGACCGGAAACAAGCATCCTGGGACCGGTGTCGGGCTCACAGCCCTCATTAGCCAGGCTATCTTGAATCCAGTGGCAAAGTGAGCAAGGGACCCACGTCTGACCATACCCTGCCAACTCAGGGCGCACAAAGCAAAACCAAAGGGGATGATGGACGGAGTGTTGAACATTGCAAGCACTCACCCCCATTCAACTGATCTGGGTTTAATCCATCATCATTCTTTAGCTCACTCCGCCACCCCAGTTCAGACATGGGCATATGCAAATCAGTCTGACCCTGTGCCTCATGGGAACAGTCCAGCCCGAACTGCCAAGCCATGTCTTTCCTGGACCGGAAACAAGCATCCTGGGACCGGTTTCGGGCTCACAGCCCTCATCAGCCAGGCTATCTTGAATCCAGTGGCAAAGTGAGCAAGGGACCCACGTCTGAGCATACTCTGCCAACTTAGGGCGAACAAAGCAAAACCAAAGGGGATGATGGACGGAGTGTTGAACATGGCAAGCACTCACCCCCAGTCAAATGATCTGGGTTTAATCCATCTTCATTCTTTAGCTCACTCCGCCACCCCAGTTCAGACATGGCCATATGCAAATCAGTCTGACCCTGTGCCTCATGGGAACAGTCCAGGCCGAACTGCCAAGCCATGTCTTCCCTGGACCGGAAACAAGCATCCTGGGACCGGTTTCGGGCTCACAGCCCTCATCAGCCATCTATCTTGAATCCAGTGGCAAAGTGAGCAAGGGACCCACGTCTGGGCATACCCTGCCAACTTAGGGCGAACAAAGCAAAACCAAAGGGGATAATTGACGCAGTGTTGAACATTGCAAGCACTCACCCCCAGTCAACTGATCTGGGTTTAATCCATCATCATTCTTTAGCTCACTCCGCCACCCCAGTTCAGACATGGCCATATGCAAATCAGTCTGACCCTGTGCCTCATGGGAATAGTCCAGCCCGAACTGCCAAGCCATGTCTTCCCTAGACCGGAAACAAGCATCCTGGGACCGGTTTCGGGCTCACAGCCCTCATCAGCCATCTATCTTGAATCCAGTGGCAAAGTGAGCAAGGGACCCACGTCTGGGCATACCCTGCCAACTTAGGGCGAACAAAGCAAAACCAAAGGGGATAATTGACGGAGTGTTGAACATTGCAAGCACTCACCCCCAGTCAACTGATCTGGGTTTAATCCATCATCATTCTTTAGCTCACTCCGCCACCCCAGTTCAGACATGGCCATATGCAAATCAGTCTGACCCTGTGCCTCATGGGAATAGTCCAGCCCGAACTGCCAAGCCATGTCTTCCCTAGACCGGAAACAAGCATCCTGGGACTGGTTTCGGGCTCACAGCCCTCATCAGCCAGGCTATCTTGAATCCAGTGGCAAAGTGAGCAAGGGACCCACGTCTGGGCATACCCTGCCAACTTAGGGCGAACAAAGCAAAACCAAAGGGGATGATGGACGGAGTGTTGAACATTGCAAGCACTCACCCCCAGTCAACTGATCTGGGTTTAATCCGTCATCATTCTTTAGCTCACTCGCCACCCCAGTTCAGACATGGCCATATGCAAATCAGTCTGACCCTGTGCCTCATGGGAACAGTCCAGCCCGAACTGCCAAGCCATGTCTTCCCTGGACCGGAAACAATTATCCTAGGACCGGTTTCGGGCTCACAGCCCTCATCAGCCAGGCTATCTTGAATCCAGTGGCAATGTGAGCAAGGGACCCACGTCTGGGCATACCCTGCCAACTTAGGGCGAACAAAGCAAAACCAAAGGGGATGATTGACGGAGTGTTGAACATTGCAAGCACTCACCCCCAGTCAACTGATCTGGGTTTAATCCATCATCATTCTTTAGCTCACTCTGCCACCCCAGTTCAGACATGGCCATATGCAAATCAGTCTGACCCTGTGCCCCATGGGAACAGTCCAGCCCGAACTGCCAAGCCATGTCTTCCCTGGACTGGAAACAAGCATCCTGGGATCGGTTTCGGGCTCACAGCCCTCATCAGCCAGGCTATCTTGAATCCAGTGGCAAAGTGAGCAAGGGACCCACGTCTGGGCATACCCTGCCAACTTATGGGGAACAAAGCAAAACCAAAGGGGATGATGGACGGAGTGTTGAACATTGCAAGCACTCACCCCCAGTCAACTGATCTGGGTTTAATCCATCATCATTCTTTAGCTCACTCCGCCACCCCAGTTCAGACATGGCCATATGCAAATCAGTCTGACCCTGTGCCTCATGGGAACAGTCCAGCCCGAACAGCCAAGCCATGTCTTCCCTGGACCGGAAACAAGCATCTGGGACCGGTTTCGGGCTCACAGCTCTACATCAGCAAGGCTATCTTGAATCCAGTGGCAAAGTGAGCAAGGGACCCATGTCTGGGCATACCCTGCCAACTTAGGGCGAACAAAGCAAAACCAAAGGGGATGATCAACGGAGTGTTGAACATTGCAAGCACTCACCCCCAGTCAAATGATCTGGGTTTAATCCATCATCATTCTTTAGCTCACTCCGCCACCCCAGTTCAGACATGTCCATATGCAAATCAGTCTGACCCTGTGCCTCATGGGAACATTCCAGGCCGAACTGCCAAGCCATGTCTTCCCTGGTCCGGAAACAAGCATCCTGGGAACGGTTTCGGGCTCACAGCCCTCATCAGCCAGGCTATCTTGAATCCAGTGGCAAAGTGAGCAAGGGACCCACGTCTGGGCATACCCTGCCAACTTAGGGCGAACAAAGCAAAACCAAAGGGGATGATGGACGGAGTGTTGAACATTGCAAGCACTCACCCCCAGTCAACTGATCTGGGTTTAATCCATCATCATTCTTTAGCTCACTCCGCCACCCCAGTTCAGACATGTCCATATGCAAATCAGTCTGACCCTGTGCCTCATGGGAACAGTTCAGGCCGAACTGCCAAGCCATGTCTTCCCTCATCCGGAAACAAGCATCCTGGGACCGGTTTCGGGCTCACAGCCCTCATCAGCCAGGCTATCTTGAATCCAGTGGCAAAGTGAGCAAGGGACCCACGTCTGACCATACCCTGCCAACTCAGGGCACACAAAGCAAAACCAAAGGGGATGATGGACGGAGTGTTGAACATTGCAAGCACTCACGCCCATTCAACTGATCTGGGTTTAATCCATCATCATTCTTTAGCTCACTCCGCCACCCCAGTTCAGACATGGGCATATGCAAATCAGTCTGACCCTGTGCCTCATGGGAACAGTCCAGCCCGATCTGCCAAGCCATGTCTTTCCTGGACCGGAAACAAGCATCCTGGGACCGATTTCGGGCTCACAGCCCTCATCAGCCAAGCTATCTTGAATCCAGTGGCAAAGTGAGCAAGGGACCCACGTCTGGGCATACCCTGCCTACTTAGGGCGAACAAAGCAAAACCAAAGGGGATGATGGACAGAGTGTTGAACATTGCAAGCACTCACCCCCAGTCAACTGATCTGGGTTTAATCCATCATCATTCTTTAGCTCACTCCGCCACCCCAGTTCAGACATGTCCATATGCAAATCAGTCTGACCCTGTGCCTCATGAGAACAGTCCGGGCCGAACTGCCAAGCCATGTCTTCCCTGGACCGGAAACAAGCATCCTGGGACCGGTTTCGGGCTCACAGCCCTCATCAGCCAGGCTATCTTGAATCCAGTGGCAAAGTGAGCAAGGGACCCACGTCTGAGCAAACTCTGCCAACTTAGGGCGAACAAAGCAAAACCAAAGGGGATGATGGACGGAGTGTTGAACATGGCAAGCACTCACCCCCAGTCAACTGATCTGGGTTTAATCCATCATCATTCTTTAGCTCACTCCGCCACCCCAGTTCAGACATGTCCATATGCAAATCAGTCTGACCCTGTGCCTCATGGGAACAGTCCAGGCCGCACTGCCAAGCCATGTCTTCCCTGGTCCGGAAACAAGCATCCTGGGACCGGTTTCGGGCTCACAGCCCTCATCAGCCAGGCTATCTTGAATCCAGTGGCAAAGTGAGCAAGGGACCCACGTCTCGGCATACCCTGCCAACTTAGGGCGAACAAAGCAAAACCAAAGGGGATGATGGACGGAGTGTTGAACATTGCAAGCACTCACCCCCAGTCAACTGTTCTGGGTTTAATCCATCATCATTCTTTAGCTCACTCCGCCACCCCAGTTCAGACATGGCCATATGCAAATCAGTCTGACCCTGTGCCTCATGGGAACAGTCCAGCCCGAACTGCCAAGCCATGTCTTCCCTGGACCGGAAACAAGCATCCTGGGACCGGTTTCGGGCTCACAGCCCTCATCAGCCAGGCTATCTTGAATCCAGTGGCAAAGTGAGCAAGGGACCCAAGTCTGGGCATACCCTGCCAACTTAGGGCGAACAAAGCAAAACCAAAGGGGATGATGGACGGAGTGTTGAACATTGCAAACACTCATCCCCAGTCAAATGATCTGGGTTTAATCCATCATCATTCTTTAGCTCACTCCGCCACCCCAGTTCAGACATGGCCATATGCAAATCAGTCTGACCCTGTGCCTCATGGGAACAGTCCGGGCCGAACTGCCAAGCCATGTCTTCCCTGGACCAGAAACAAGCATCCTGGGATCGGTTTCGGGCTCACAGCCCTCATCAGCCAGGCTATCTTGAATCCAGTGGCAAAGTGAGCAAGGGACCCACGTCTGGGCATACCCTGCCAACTTAGGGCGAACAAAGCAAAACCAAAGGGGACGATGGACAGAGTGTTGAACATTGCAAGCACTCACCCCCAGTCAACTGATCTGGGTTTAATCCATCATCATTCTTTAGCTCACTCCACCACCCCAGTTCAGACATGGCCATATGCAAATCAGTCTGACCCTGTGCCTCATGGGAACAGTCCAGCCCGAACAGCCAAGCCATGTCTTCCCTGGACCGGAAACAAGCATCTGGGACCGGTTTCGGGCTCACAGCTCTACATCAGCAAGGCTATCTTGAATCCAGTGGCAAAGTGAGCAAGGGACCCATGTCTGGGCATACCCTGCCAACTTAGGGCGAACAAAGCAAAACCAAAGGGGATGATCAACGGAGTGTTGAACATTGCAAGCACTCACCCCCAGTCAAATGATCTGGGTTTAATCCATCATCATTCTTTAGCTCACTCCGCTACCCCAGTTCAGACATGGCCATATGCAAATCAGTCTGACCCTGTGCCTCATGAGAACAGTCCAGGCCGAACTGCCAAGCCATGTCTTCCCTGGACCGGAAACAAGCATCCTGGGACCGGTTTCGGGCTCACAGCCCTCATCAGCCAGGCTATCTTGAATCCAGTGGCAAAGTGAGCAAAGGACCCACGTCTGACCATACCCTGCCAACTCAGGGCGCACAAAGCAAAACCAAAGGGGATGATGGACGGAGTGTTGAACATTGCAAGCACTCACCCCCATTCAACTGATCTGGGTTTAATCCATCATCATTCTTTAGCTCACTCCGCCACCCCAGTTCAGACATGGGCATATGCAAATCAGTCTGACCCTGTGCCTCATGGGAACAGTCCAGCCCGAACTGCCAAGCCATGTCTTTCCTGGACCGGAAACAAGCATCCTGGGACCGATTTCGGGCTCACAGCCCTCATCAGCCAGGCTATCTTGAATTCAGTGGCAAAGTGAGCAAGGGACCCAAGTCTGGGCATACCCTGCCAACTTAGGGCGAACAAAGCAAAACCAAAGGGGATGATGGACGGAGTGTTGAACATTGCAAGCACTCATCCCCAGTCAACTGATCTGGGTTTAATCCATCATCATTCTTTAGCTCACTCCGCCACCCCAGTTCAGACATGTCCATATGCAAATCAGTCTGACCCTGTGCCTCATGGGAACATTCCAGGCCGAACTGCCAAGCCATGTCTTCCCTGGTCCGGAAACAAGCATCCTGGGAACGGTTTCGGGCTCACAGCCCTCATCAGCCAGGCTATCTTGAATCCAGTGGCAAAGTGAGCAAGGGACCCACGTCTGGGCATACCCTGCCAACTTAGGGCGAACAAAGCAAAACCAAAGGGGATGATGGACGGAGTGTTGAACATTGCAAGCACTCACCCCCAGTCAACTGATCTGGGTTTAATCCATCATCATTCTTTAGCTCACTCCGCCACCCCAGTTCAGACATGTCCATATGCAAATCAGTCTGACCCTGTGCCTCATGGGAACAGTTCAGGCCGAACTGCCAAGCCATGTCTTCCCTCATCCGGAAACAAGCATCCTGGGACCGGTTTCGGGCTCACAGCCCTCATCAGCCAGGCTATCTTGAATCCAGTGGCAAAGTGAGCAAGGGACCCACGTCTGGGCATACCCTGCCAACTTAGGGCGAACAAAGCAAAACCAAAGGGGATGATGGACGGAGTGTTGAACATTGCAAGCACTCACCCCCAGTCAACTGATCTGGGTTTAATCCATCATCATTCTTTAGCTCACTCCGCCACCCCAGTTCAGACATGTCCATATGCAAATCAGTCTGACCCTGTGCCTCATGGGAACAGTTCAGGCCGAACTGCCAAGCCATGTCTTCCCTCATCCGGAAACAAGCATCCTGGGACCGGTTTCGGGCTCACAGCCCTCATCAGCCAGGCTATCTTGAATCCAGTGGCAAAGTGAGCAAGGGACCCACGTCTGACCATACCCTGCCAACTCAGGGCACACAAAGCAAAACCAAAGGGGATGATGGACGGAGTGTTGAACATTGCAAGCACTCACGCCCATTCAACTGATCTGGGTTTAATCCATCATCATTCTTTAGCTCACTCCGCCACCCCAGTTCAGACATGGGCATATGCAAATCAGTCTGACCCTGTGCCTCATGGGAACAGTCCAGCCCGATCTGCCAAGCCATGTCTTTCCTGGACCGGAAACAAGCATCCTGGGACCGATTTCGGGCTCACAGCCCTCATCAGCCAAGCTATCTTGAATCCAGTGGCAAAGTGAGCAAGGGACCCACGTCTGGGCATACCCTGCCTACTTAGGGCGAACAAAGCAAAACCAAAGGGGATGATGGACAGAGTGTTGAACATTGCAAGCACTCACCCCCAGTCAACTGATCTGGGTTTAATCCATCATCATTCTTTAGCTCACTCCGCCACCCCAGTTCAGACATGTCCATATGCAAATCAGTCTGACCCTGTGCCTCATGGGAACAGTCCGGGCCGAACTGCCAAGCCATGTCTTCCCTGGACCGGAAACAAGCATCCTGGGACCGGTTTCGGGCTCACAGCCCTCATCAGCCAGGCTATCTTGAATCCAGTGGCAAAGTGAGCAAGGGACCCACGTCTGAGCAAACTCTGCCAACTTAGGGCGAACAAAGCAAAACCAAAGGGGATGATGGACGGAGTGTTGAACATGGCAAGCACTCACCCCCAGTCAACTGATCTGGGTTTAATCCATCATCATTCTTTAGCTCACTCCGCCACCCCAGTTCAGACATGTCCATATGCAAATCAGTCTGACCCTGTGCCTCATGGGAACAGTCCAGGCCGCACTGCCAAGCCATGTCTTCCCTGGTCCGGAAACAAGCATCCTGGGACCGGTTTCGGGCTCACAGCCCTCATCAGCCAGGCTATCTTGAATCCAGTGGCAAAGTGAGCAAGGGACCCACGTCTCGGCATACCCTGCCAACTTAGGGCGAACAAAGCAAAACCAAAGGGGATGATGGACGGAGTGTTGAACATTGCAAGCACTCACCCCCAGTCAACTGTTCTGGGTTTAATCCATCATCATTCTTTAGCTCACTCCGCCACCCCAGTTCAGACATGGCCATATGCAAATCAGTCTGACCCTGTGCCTCATGGGAACAGTCCAGCCCGAACTGCCAAGCCATGTCTTCCCTGGACCGGAAACAAGCATCCTGGGACCGGTTTCGGGCTCACAGCCCTCATCAGCCAGGCTATCTTGAATCCAGTGGCAAAGTGAGCAAGGGACCCAAGTCTGGGCATACCCTGCCAACTTAGGGCGAACAAAGCAAAACCAAAGGGGATGATGGACGGAGTGTTGAACATTGCAAACACTCATCCCCAGTCAAATGATCTGGGTTTAATCCATCATCATTCTTTAGCTCACTCCGCCACCCCAGTTCAGAAATGGCCATATGCAAATCAGTCTGACCCTGTGCCTCATGGGAACAGTCCAGGCCGAACTGCCAAGCCATGTCTTCCCTGGACCAGAAACAAGCATCCTGGGACCGGTTTCGGGCTCACAGCCCTCATCAGCCAGGCTATCTTGAATCCAGTGGCAAAGTGAGCAAGGGACCCACGTCTGGGCATACCCTGCCAACTTAGGGCGAACAAAGCAAAACCAAAGGGGACGATGGACAGAGTGTTGAACATTGCAAGCACTCACCCCCAGTCAACTGATCTGGGTTTAATCCATCATCATTCTTTAGCTCACTCCACCACCCCAGTTCAGACATGGCCATATGCAAATCAGTCTGACCCTGTGCCTCATGGGAACAGTCCAGCCCGAACTGCCAAGCCATGTCTTGCCTGGACCGGAAACAAGCATCCTGGGACCGGTTTCGGGCTCACAGCTCTACATCAGCAAGGCTATCTTGAATCCAGTGGCAAAGTGAGCAAGGGACCCATGTCTGGGCATACCCTGCCAACTTAGTGCGAACAAAGCAAAACCAAAGGGGATGATCGACGGAGTGTTGAACATTGCAAGCACTCACCCCCAGTCAAATGATCTGGGTTTAATCCATCATCATTCTTTAGCTCACTCCGCCACCCCAGTTCAGACTTGGCCATATGCAAATCAGTTTGACCCTGTGCCTCATGGGAACAGTCCAGGCCGAACTGCCAAGCCATGTCTTCCCTGGACCGGAAACAAGCATCCTGGGACCGGTGTCGGGCTCACAGCCCTCATTAGCCAGGCTATCTTGAATCCAGTGGCAAAGTGAGCAAGGGACCCACGTCTGACCATACCCTGCCAACTCAGGGCGCACAAAGCAAAACCAAAGGGGATGATGGACGGAGTGTTGAACATTGCAAGCACTCACCCCCATTCAACTGATCTGGGTTTAATCCATCATCATTCTTTAGCTCACTCCGCCACCCCAGTTCAGACATGGGCATATGCAAATCAGTCTGACCCTGTGCCTCATGGGAACAGTCCAGCCCGAACTGCCAAGCCATGTCTTTCCTGGACCGGAAACAAGCATCCTGGGACCGGTTTCGGGCTCACAGCCCTCATCAGCCAGGCTATCTTGAATCCAGTGGCAAAGTGAGCAAGGGACCCACGTCTGAGCATACTCTGCCAACTTAGGGCGAACAAAGCAAAACCAAAGGGGATGATGGACGGAGTGTTGAACATGGCAAGCACTCACCCCCAGTCAAATGATCTGGGTTTAATCCATCTTCATTCTTTAGCTCACTCCGCCACCCCAGTTCAGACATGGCCATATGCAAATCAGTCTGACCCTGTGCCTCATGGGAACAGTCCAGGCCGAACTGCCAAGCCATGTCTTCCCTGGACCGGAAACAAGCATCCTGGGACCGGTTTCGGGCTCACAGCCCTCATCAGCCATCTATCTTGAATCCAGTGGCAAAGTGAGCAAGGGACCCACGTCTGGGCATACCCTGCCAACTTAGGGCGAACAAAGCAAAACCAAAGGGGATAATTGACGCAGTGTTGAACATTGCAAGCACTCACCCCCAGTCAACTGATCTGGGTTTAATCCATCATCATTCTTTAGCTCACTCCGCCACCCCAGTTCAGACATGGCCATATGCAAATCAGTCTGACCCTGTGCCTCATGGGAATAGTCCAGCCCGAACTGCCAAGCCATGTCTTCCCTAGACCGGAAACAAGCATCCTGGGACCGGTTTCGGGCTCACAGCCCTCATCAGCCATCTATCTTGAATCCAGTGGCAAAGTGAGCAAGGGACCCACGTCTGGGCATACCCTGCCAACTTAGGGCGAACAAAGCAAAACCAAAGGGGATAATTGACGGAGTGTTGAACATTGCAAGCACTCACCCCCAGTCAACTGATCTGGGTTTAATCCATCATCATTCTTTAGCTCACTCCGCCACCCCAGTTCAGACATGGCCATATGCAAATCAGTCTGACCCTGTGCCTCATGGGAATAGTCCAGCCCGAACTGCCAAGCCATGTCTTCCCTAGACCGGAAACAAGCATCCTGGGACTGGTTTCGGGCTCACAGCCCTCATCAGCCAGGCTATCTTGAATCCAGTGGCAAAGTGAGCAAGGGACCCACGTCTGGGCATACCCTGCCAACTTAGGGCGAACAAAGCAAAACCAAAGGGGATGATGGACGGAGTGTTGAACATTGCAAGCACTCACCCCCAGTCAACTGATCTGGGTTTAATCCGTCATCATTCTTTAGCTCACTCGCCACCCCAGTTCAGACATGGCCATATGCAAATCAGTCTGACCCTGTGCCTCATGGGAACAGTCCAGCCCGAACTGCCAAGCCATGTCTTCCCTGGACCGGAAACAATTATCCTAGGACCGGTTTCGGGCTCACAGCCCTCATCAGCCAGGCTATCTTGAATCCAGTGGCAATGTGAGCAAGGGACCCACGTCTGGGCATACCCTGCCAACTTAGGGCGAACAAAGCAAAACCAAAGGGGATGATTGACGGAGTGTTGAACATTGCAAGCACTCACCCCCAGTCAACTGATCTGGGTTTAATCCATCATCATTCTTTAGCTCACTCTGCCACCCCAGTTCAGACATGGCCATATGCAAATCAGTCTGACCCTGTGCCCCATGGGAACAGTCCAGCTCGAACTGCCAAGCCATGTCTTCCCTGGACTGGAAACAAGCATCCTGGGATCGGTTTCGGGCTCACAGCCCTCATCAGCCAGGCTATCTTGAATCCAGTGGCAAAGTGAGCAAGGGACCCACGTCTGGGCATACCCTGCCAACTTATGGGGAACAAAGCAAAACCAAAGGGGATGATGGACGGAGTGTTGAACATTGCAAGCACTCACCCCCAGTCAACTGATCTGGGTTTAATCCATCATCATTCTTTAGCTCACTCCGCCACCCCAGTTCAGACATGGCCATATGCAAATCAGTCTGACCCTGTGCCTCATGGGAACAGTCCAGCCCGAAGTGCCAAGCCATGTCTTCCCTGGACCGGAAACAAGCATCCTGGGACCGGTTTCGGGCTCACAGCCCTCATCAGCCAGGCTATCTTGAATCCAGTGGCAAAGTGAGCAAGGGACCCACATCTGGGCATACCCTGCCAACTTAGGGCGAACAAAGTAAAACCAAAGGGGATGATGGACGGAGTGTTGAACATTGCAAGCACTCACCCCCAGTCAACTGATCTGGGTTTAATCCATCATCAGTCTTTAGCTCCCTCCTCCACCCCAGTTCAGACATGGCCATATGCAAATCAGTCTGACCATGTGCCTCATGGGAACAGTCCAGCCCGAACTGCCAAGCCGTGTCTTCCCTGGACCAGAAACAAGCATCCTGGGACCAGTTTCGGGCTCAAAGCCCTCATCAGCCAGACTATCTTGAATCCAGTGGCAAAGTGAGCAAGAGACCCACCGTTGTAACGACTTGCGTTGTTAAAACCGTGATCTAATGGCATGCGATGTAATGCATGCGTGGTATCGTCATACATCCGTCTGGCCATACCCTGCCAACTTAGGGCGAACAAATCAAAACCAAAGGGGATGATGGACGGAGTGTTGAACATTGCAAGCACTCACCCCCAGTCAACTGATCTGGGTTTAATCCATCATCATTCTTTAGCTCACTCCGCCACCCCAGTTCAGACATGGCCATATGCAAATCAGTCTGACCCTGTGCCTCATGGGAATAGTCCAGCCCGAACTTCCAAGCCATGTCTTCCTGGACCGGAAACAAGCATCCTGGGACCGGCTTCGAGCTTACAGCCTCATCAGCCAGGCTATCTTGAATCCAGTGGCAAAGTGAGCAAGGGACCCACATCTGGGCATACCCTGCCAACTTAGGGCAAACAAAGCAAAACCAAAGGGGATGATGGACGGAGTGTTGAACATTGCAAGCACTCACCCCCAGTCAACTGATCTGGGTTTAACTGGGGGTGAGTGTCTGAAAAGTTTCAGCGCTCCGTCCAGCATCTCCTTGTGTTTGCTTTGTTCGCCCTAAGTTGGCAAGTGTATGCCCACACGTGGGTCCCTTGCTCACTTTGCCACTGGATTCAAGCTAGCCTGGCTGATGAGGGCTGTTAGTCCGAAACCGGTCCCAGGATGCTTTTTTCCGGTCCAGGGAAGACATGGCTTGACAATTCGGGCTGGACTGTTCCCATGAGGCACAGGGTCAAGACTGATTTGCATATAGCTGTGTCCGTACTGGGGTGGCGAAGTGAGCTAAAAAATGATGATGGATTCAACCCAGATCTGTGACTGGGGGTGAGTGTCTGAAAAGTTTCAGCACTCCGTCCATCATCTCCTTGTGTTTGCTTTGTTCGCCCTAAGTTGGCAGGGTATGCCCAGACGTGGGACCCTTGCTCACTTTGCCGCTGGATTCAAGCTAGCCTGGCTGATGAGGGCTGTTAGTCCGAAACCGGTCCCAAGATCCTTTTTTCCGGTCCAGGGAAGACATGGCTTGGCAATTTGGGCTGGACTGTTCCCATGAGGCACAGGGTCAAGACTCATTTGTATATAGCTGTGCCTGTACTGGGGTGGCGAAGTGAGCTAAAAAAATGATGATGGATTCAACCCAGATCTGTGACTGGGGGTGAGTGTCTGAAAAGTTTCAGCGCTCCATCCATCATCTCCTTGTGTTTGCTTTGTTCGCCCTAAGTTGGCAGGGTATGCCCAGACGTGGGTCCCTTGCTCACTTTGCCACTGGATTCAAGCTAGCCTGGCTGATGAGGGCTGTTAGTCCGAAACCGGTCCCAGGATGCTTTCTTCCGGTCCAGGGAAGACATGGCTTGGCAATTCGGGCTGGACTGTTCCCATGAGGCACAGGGTCAAGACTGATTTGCATATAGCTGTGTCTGTACTGGGGTGGCGAAGTGAGCTAAAAAATGATGATGGATTCAACCCACATCTGTGACTGGGGGTGAGTGTCTGAAAAGTTTCAGCGCTCCGTCCATCATCTCCTTGTGTTTGCTTTGTTCGCCCCAAGTTGGCAGGGTATGCCCAGACGTGGGTCCCTTGCTCACTTTGCCACTGGATTCAAGCTAGCCTGGCTGATGAGGGCTGTTAGTCCGAAACCGGTCCCAGGATGCTTTTTTCCGGTCCAGGGAAGACATGGCTTGGCAATTCGGGCTGGACTGTTCCCATGAGGCACAGGGTCAAGACTGATTTGCATATAGCTGTGTCTGTACTGGGGTGGCGAAGTGAGCTAAAAAATGATGATGGATTCAACCCAGATCTGTGACTGGGGGTGAGTGTCTGAAAAGTTTCAGCGCTCGTCCATCATCTCCTTGTGTTTGCTTTGTTCGCCTTAAGTTGACAGGGTATGCCCAGACGTGGGTCCCTTGCTCACTTTGCCACTGGATTTAAGCAAGCCTGGCTGATGAGGGCTGTTAGTCCGAAACCGGTCCCAGGATGCTTTTTTCCGGTCCAGGGAAGACATGGCTTGGCAATTCGGGCTGGACTGTTGCCATGAGGCACAGGGTCAAGACTCATTTGCATATAGCTGTGCCTGTACTGGGGTGGCGAAGTGAGCTAAAAAATGATGATGGAGTCAACCCAGATCTGTGACTGGGGGTGAGTGTCTGAAAAGTTTCAGCGCTCCGTCCATCATCTCCTTGTGTTTGCTTTGTTCGCCCTAAGTTGGCAGGGTATGCCCAGACGTGGGTCCCTTGCTCACTTTGCCATTGGATTCAAGCTAGCCTGGCTGATGAGGGCTGTTAGTCCGAAACTGGTCCCAGGATGCTTTATTCCGGTCCAGGGAAGACATGGCTTGGCAATTCGGGCTGGACTGTTCCCATGAGGCACAGGGTCAAGACTGATTTGCATATAGCTGTGTCTGTTCTGGGGTGGCGAAGTGAGCTAAAAATGATGATGGATTCAACCCAGATCTGTGACTGGGGTGAGTGTCTGAAAAGTTTCAGCGCTCCGTCCATCATCTCCTTGTGTTTGCTTTGTTCGCCCTAAGTTGGCAGGGTATGCCCAGACGTGGGTCCCTTGCTCACTTTGCCAATGGATTCAAGCTAGCCTGGCTGATGAGGGCTGTTAGTCCGAAACCGGTCCCAGGATGCTTTTTTCCGGTCCAGGGAAGACATTGTTTCGAAATTCGGGCTGGACTGTTCCCATGAGGCACAGGGTCAAGACTGATTTGCATATAGCTGTGTCTGTACTGGGGTGGCGAAGTGAGCTAAAAAATGATGATGGATTCAACCCAGATCTGTGACTGGGGGTGAGTGTCTGAAAAGTTTCAGCGCTCCGTCCATCATCTCCTTGTGTTTGCTTTGTTCGCTCTAAGTTGGCAGGGTATGTCCAGACGTGGGTGCCTTGCTCACTTTGCCACTGGATTCAAGCTAGCCTGGCTGATGAGGGCTGTTAGTCCGAAACCGGTCCCAGGATGCTTTTTTCCTGTCCAGGGAAGACATGGCTTGGCAATTCGGGCTGGACTGTTCCCATGAGGCACAGGGTCAAGACTGTTTTGCATATAGCTGTGTCTGTACTGGGGTGGCGAAGTGAGCTAAAAAATGATGATGGATTCAACCCAGATCTGTGACTGGGGTGAGTGTCTGAAAAGTTTCAGCGCTCCGTCCATCATCTCCTTGTGTTTGCTTTGTTCGCCCTAAGTTGGCAGGGTATGCCCAGACGTGGGTCCCTTGCTCACTTTGCCACTGGATTCAAGCTAGCCTGGCTGATGAGGGCTGTTAGTCCGAAACCGGTCCCAGGATACTTTTTTCCGGTCCAGGGAAGACATGGCTTGGCAATTCGGGCTGGACTGTTCCCATGAGGCACAGGGTCAAGACTGATTTGCATATAGCTGTGTCTGTACTGGGGTGGCGAAGTGAGCTAAAAAATGATGATGGATTCAACCCAGATCTGTGACTGGGGGTGAGTGTCTGAAAAGTTTCAGCGCTCCGTCCATCATCTCCTTGTGTTTACACCCCTGTCAATGCCATCTTGAGCCTCTCAGAGCAGTTACCACAGACAGACCCTCTACTACGAGCGGCCCGGTTAATTGCGATACGTGTTAACTGCTGTTACTGCTCATTTCACAATTATGGGGTTTGTGACAAATAATGGCAGGTCAAACCTACTGATACTTGTAAAGGCAAGATTTACCAGAACTTGTGAAGTAAGCAAGAAAATCTGCTTGTTATTCCCCAAAAGCTCGTAATGGGTTGGTATTTATCGCAGCCGATAGATTTCAACTCGGTGGAGTCAGATTTTATCAAATGCGATAAATATTACAGTAATTGCCGGGCCACTCCTACTGAGGGCGAGAATCTTATACACAGGGGCGTAACACAGGCCCCCGCAGCTCCTGCGTTGCGGGGGGGCCCCAGGTTCCCTTGCTCTGGAGGGGGCCCCCCGTCCACTTCCGAAGCCTTCTCGCAAAAGCTGCAGGAAAAAACAAGACAGGTGCTGCCTGGCTGAAGTCTGCTGTACGGGATGGGATATCCCAGCACAGTGAAACACTCATAACAAACTTGCAAAATGAATTAATGTTGGCAGAGGAGGCCCCCGGAAAAACGCTCCTCCATGTCTCTTTGTGTCAGTGAGGAAGGAAACCTCTGCAGAGCCCAGGGTGAGAGAGGGTAAAGACAACACAGGGAAGGAGAAAGACAAACGAGAAATAGTGGACACTTAAAAGGCACAAGTGAGACGGAGAAAGAGAGAGAGAGAAGTGCGAGAATTAGTGTGAGGTAACAAAAAACAGGTTACATACAGAGAGAGGTGGAGACGTGGGAAAGGTGAGAAAAAGGCAGATGAGAGACGAGACAGGTGTGAGACAGAAATAGGCGAGAGACATCTGCCAGAGAATTAGAGGAGAAAGGTGATAAATAAGCAGGCTGGAGAGAAATGAACAGGGTAGAGAGACAGAGAAGAGACAGGTGTGTGAGCGATAGACAGGTGAAACACCATGGGGATCGATAGAGGGGAGGCGAGTTAAAAAGGTACAAGAGAGACTGCAGGAAGAAAAGAAATAGTTGAGAGAAAGAAAGAGAGACAGAGAGTGAGTGAGATGACCGTTGGTAAAGAGACAGCAATGTTATAAAGGACAACTGAGGATAACAGTGTGGAGGAGACAAATGTGAGCGAGATAGCAGACAAGTGAGGGACAGATATAGATAGAATGGGAGAGAAGTGATAGAGCCAGAACAGTAGGAAAGAAAGACAGTTGAGAAAGAGACAGGCAGTTGTTGGGAGGGAGATAAGTTAAACACAGATGAGAGATATGAAAGGAGAGATTTGTGTGAGAGAGGTGATAAAGACAGAGGAATATGAGAAAGAGACAGCTTAAAGGACACACAGAGGGGGAATGGGAGAGGGAGAAGGGCTGGGAGGAGAAGAAAGGTGAGCGAGATAGAGCGAGATAGAGTGGGTGATTAAGAGAGAGAAGTGAAAAAAGGGCTGCAGAGTAGAAGAGACAGAGATAGGGAGGAGACAGGCGTTTGAGAGAGATGAAGAGAGGTGAAAGACAACTGAGAGAGGTAAAAAGGGTGATAGATGAGAGAGGTTATAAAGAGACAGCCAAGAAAGCAATAGCCTCGAAAGAGCATAAGAAGTCACAAAAGAGAGGGATGAGAAAGAGACATACAGGTTAGAGAGAGAGGTAAGAAAGGGACAAGCTAAAAGAGGTGATTAAGCTACAGACAGGTGAGAATGAGGCAGCAGAGAGAGAGAAAGAGGGGAGAAGTGATGTTGGACATGATCAAGAGACAGGTGACAGACAGTGGGGAGAAAGAGTAGGGTAAATCAAGAGACAGATACAGATGAGAAAGAACTGAGAGAGGCAGAGAGTGTGGAGATAAGAGAGAGCATGGTGATACAGAGACAGGTTAGAAAGAGAGCAGAGGGGGTGGGGAGAGATAGTGAGTTGATAAAGGGACAGGCATGATATGAAGAGACAGGTATGGAGAAGAGGTAGAAAAGAGGTAATTAAATGATAATTATGTGAGTGAGAGATAGCTGAGCAGGAGTGGGGAGAAGGGTGAAAGAGGTAATAAAGAGACATATATGTAATCAAGAAACAACTGATAGGGAAAAGTAGCGGTGATGTTAAAGAGACATGAGAAAGGGGTGCGGGGTGAGAGAGGAAAACAGGTGGCACAGAGACGAGCAATATGGAATGGGTAAAAGACAGACAACCCAGTGGAGGGGAGATGACAAAAAAAAACGTGGAAGAGAGGGCAGAGGAGAGAAGCGAGATAAAAGACCGAGAAAGGGAGGGGAGAACCATAGGTCAGGGAAGATGTGAAGGAGAGAGTAAAAAGAGAAGGCCACATGAGGTAGAATATTAGTAGGAGAAGACACAGATGGGTAGAATAGCTACGGGAAGGGGAAACTTGCAGAGGAGTACAACAAAAAGGAGAAAAGTAAGCATGTCCTTTTAGAAATATAGATTAACATTCTAGTGTTATATCATGGAGAATATGTATGTATTTAGAGTGTTGGCCACTGTACAAAGAACAGCATCACCCAGTAGAGCAGTAACTCATCCGTAACTATACAGTATCTCAAATGTCTTCTGGGGCAGTATCTTCTAATGACTTTTTAAGGCACAAATCGCCTTTGTTATAAATAGCTCTATGGGCCAGACATCGTACCTTTAATTCTATGGAGCACAACATAATGTGGTTTCTTCACTCTGTAAATCAATCACATACAAAATAAAATGATAATCCTCATAAATGCAGCCCTTTTCATTGAGCCCAAGAATGGAAGAAGATTTCTGGCCAGTCTGGACTAAACCTTTCACTTCTGTCCTAAATATGGGTACTAAAGAGAGTTGATGGTCAGTATAGACACTCAGGTTCTTAACGGTAGAGCTGGTTCAGGGTGCTGCTGTAAGGAACTCTGGCCAAGAAAACAGAGATTACGATGGATTAGCCACTCCATTTTGTGATATTTCATTTTTTCCGCCACTGAAAGTTGATTCACTTGCTCTTATCCCCACAAGAAGCTGTTATTTGCTCTCTATTGTCAGACGTGAGGGGATAGATTACAACAACCCTCTCTCTAAAATGGCGCATGCCTCCTGATTTAAAAGAAGAGGCAGCACCAAGCTTCAGGATGATGGCAGTCTAATTTCTGCCTTTCAAGATTGCGTCTTCGAACTTGCCACAACGAATGGTTCTGGAGTGAAATGGTAATCAGCAGTAGAGTTGACCAGCTGTAGACTAGGCAGAGATAGCAAAAAAAACAGAAGCCTGGAGTGACGCGCTGCTAGTTGAATTTCTGATCTGAAAATGCCTGGTAATAAAAGTATCTGTCTGACATGGGCTAAATATAGTAGGTGATGGAGCAGGGTAAATGTAAAAATTTTAACCTCCTAATATTTTCGTACAAATTAATAAACATGTTCGTTTAAGTAAAATAACCAACAATGTATGTTAAGGGTTAATGGTAACACGCAATTCAGTGTGCAAATTAATTGACTTATAATTGTTTACGTTTCTAACATAACATAATATTTGCGTACTAATTAAATAATAAATGCATGATGTGTGCTTTTAAATAAAACGTGTGGTTGCATAATAAAGCGATGGTAAGTAAGGGACAGCTTTATATGTTGCTTCTGCTAGGTAATACCTAATTGGGGTACGTAGAAAGACGGGAGGGAAACGAAAGGGTTTATATTTCTTTGTTTTAATAACATTTTGTTTATCTTTGAAAATAGTGCGCTTAGGCCTGCCGAGCAGAAATATAAAATGGCCGCGAGTTACTAGAGTGCGCATGAGCGGATGAGACCATGTGATAGAGGAGAGAGGCTGTGGAAAAGGGATGATCACGCGCTGATGCCGAGAGGCTAAGATGAAAGTATGGTCAAGGCTGCTGTGCCCCTTCTGAGCAGATGTGTGCCAAGATGATCAGCAAGAAGCGTGAGAAGCCTGGTTGAATCAATAGACGGAACTGTATTACACAAAATGTAACAGAAAAAGATACAATTTGGACTGATCGAAACGGATGAGCAAGTGCATGAACTGTGGGAAACGATGCTTGCATGGACATTCCACACGGAACTGGTTGAGACCAAGAAGTTTGATTAAAATGTATATGGACCTGAGTTTTTGACCAATGAGAATGAATCGCGCCATGTAAGAAGAAACATTTTATGCTGTAAGCTAGAATTAGGGTATATGAAGACCTACTCTTGGTGGGAGGGGTTAGAATGCTGCGGGATGCTGCGGGATGCTGCGGGAGATGCTGAAGAAGTTAGATGCTGTAGATGGGAGAGCGGTTGCTGATGCTGACGAGCTGAAGCTGCTGCTGTTATTTTCCTTTTCCAGTTGAGTATAAAAATGCTGCTTTAGGAGAACATTTATTTGATAGATTTTATTAGAACTTTAGGTTTTCTCTAGAGAGATAGATAGGTTGATCTATAGAATTCTTAGTATGATAACCTCATTTTTCCGTCTAATAAAAGTGTCATGCAATTTCAAACTATTCTTATATTGATGATAAATGCAATGATCTGAATAATAAGATTAATCTCAATTTCCTGCATTCAAAACTTTATATAAACTTTATTATTCTTTAAATAAATGACTCAGTGATTTTCTTTAGCATAATGATTAATAATGAAATGGTAAAAGAGTTCATTGTGATTGAGCTGGTCTTAATCACCATCAACTGATTCCTACTAGTTGGTCCATCGACCAATGAGCGGAATACCTTAAAAGCAAATGAGAAATATTATGTCATTATAAAAGAGGTATCCCGTCTCCTTCCAGCAAATCGTTTTTCTCCTAGGTTTCATGACGGAGGAAATCCAGGGAACAAATGAGTAAGTGAATGTATATGCGGTGTTATGGGCCCCACCGTTATATGGATATAGAGTGTGTGTTAGAGAAATAATTGCACCTGGATGACCAAAGCATAATAGGAGAATTATTTTTATTGTTAGCGCTGGATCAGATTTCTTGGTAGCAGAGTTATGGTTTCTATAGATTAGTTTGGTGATTATTGATTTATGATTATAGATTATTGATAAGTTTATGTCTAACACTTTTTGTTGAGTCGCGTTATGTTATATGTAAGTTTTCACGCTTCCGGGAAGTAGGAAGTGGAACACGTGTGGTAAGAGAAGTCGCATGGAATTTTACACTGTCTGAGTTCATTTTTGGTAATAACACAGGTTGTGTTATATTAGGGACATTTTGCATATAAAAGGTGTGTAAGTGAAATAGTGATCGGTTTTCTTGTGAAACTCTGGCCTTAATTCTCAGGAGCAGTATAGTCTCCACATGTGTTTTATCCCCAGAGAAACAGGTTTACTGATTGCTTGAAAGAAGGGTAAGGTAGAGGGAAGTGCTACTTTATCGGCGAAACAGGAAAATTCTGTGGTAGGGTAGAGGTAAGCGCTGCCTACTGGAAAATACAGAATTCTTGTGTGAATGGTCAAAGCTATCTTTTCGGTTTAGCGAATCAGACAATGGAAATGTGGATAAAATGTTGTAACTAACAAGAATTGTTGAAAAAGAAAATTGCCGATAAATTTTGTAAAGGAGGGGTCAAGAGGAAAGTGACGTAGACAAAAGCCGCGCTGGGATTGGACAGTGCGCTAGTCACATGAGAACAGGAGCAGGACTGACGTAGACAAAAGCCGCGCTGGGATTGGACAGTGCGCCGTAGACAGAAATCGCTGTGATTGGAGTGTTGGTGTGAGTCGCGCTAGTATTGGTTGAAATAACGCATAGGGAACAGTATTGAATTGCGGATTGTTTAAGGAGAAAAAGGTTGTGAATCATGTCGTACTATGAGTATGGAAAAGAGAAAACGTCTTGGATGTCGAAAGTTAAGAATTTCTTTAAGAAGGACAAAAAGGTAGTGACTAGAGAGGGACAAATAATTCCTCCGCCGAAATCACCAGCTTCACATATGATGCTGAAATATGGATATCATACATGCATATGGTTAGAAAATTGGACAAAATACACAAAGAATGATGGAGCATTGGCTTTTCCTGAGAATGGTTCATTTAATGTAGCTGTACTACGGAACTTGAGAGAAAAAATGGTAATGTTAGAACCTAGACCTAGACCGACACAGTTTGAAGCTTTAACGGAATGGGAAGATGAGATGTATGAGCGAGAGAGATCCAGAGGATTAAAGAATCATGAGTTTATGCCTGGAAGGTTGTGGGGAATAAATCATGAGGACAGAGTAAAGCGTTGGAGATTCGCTAACATGGCAGGAGGTTTGTTTCCGGCTTTTGCGGTTGAGGAAGAAGCAAAGAGAAAGTGTACAGAGAAAAAGAAAAATGTAGTGGTAGAAAAATATGTGTATGGTGGTAGTGAAACACACAAGATGATGGACGGAACGTTGCACATTGGCAAAACATTCACCCCCAGTCACAGATCTGGGTTTAATCCATCGTTATTTTGCTCACCACGCCACCCCAGTTCAGACATGGCCATATGCAAATCAGTCTTGACCCTGTGCCTCATGGGAACAGTCCAGCCCGAACTGCCAAGCCATGTCTTCCCTGGACCGGAATCAAGCATCCTAGGACCGGTTTCTGGCTATCAGCCGTCATCAGCCAGGATAGCTTGACTCCAGTGGCGTAGTGAGCACGGGACCCACGTCTGGGCAGACCCTTCCCACATAGGGCGAACAGCAAAACACACAAGATGATGGACGGAACGTTGCACATTGGCAAAACATTCACCCCCAGTGACAGATCTGGGTTTAATCCATCGTTATTTTGCTCACCACGCAACCCCAGTTCAGACATGGCCATATGCAAATCAGTCTTGACCCTGTGCCTCATGGGAACAGTCCAGCCCGAACTGCCAAGCCATGTCTTCCCTGGACCGGAATCAAGCATCCTAGGACCGGTTTCTGGCTATCAGCCGTCATCAGCCAGGTAGTGAAACAGATGACGAATTGCTGGAAGATATTTTAAACAGAAACCCACCTCCATACCAACAGACTTCTGCCGTGGTGACACCTAATGCACCGCCAATGGAAACTGGGAGGAATAAAAAACCCGAACGAAGAAATGAAATAAATAGGTCACAAGAAACATTTAAAACTTCACAAAATGAAGAGACAGAAAGTGACAATGCAACAGAATTAGCAAAAATGACAAAAGAATTGACTGAGAAAATAAGAGACTTGACAAAGAATATGGAAGCTGTAACTGTACCAGTAACAATAGGTCCAGTAATGCCAATTTTTGAGAATCAGAAAATAAATGAACATTCTTTGGTGATTCCCATGAATTCACATTTGCAAAGAAAAAGAGAAGGGATGGAATTGAATAATGAAGGTGCACACAATTTGGCTAGTACGTATAGACCAAGCCCACCTACAAATTTGACGATAAAAGAGAATGAGACTAGGAGAATGCCTATGGTGACAGAGTCTGCATCAGGAACACCAGAAAGAAGCAGTGATTGGATAGAATTAAATAGTACGCCTGTAGGTCCGACTCCAGAAGAGTTAAATGAATGGATGAAAGCGCTAAAAGCAAAAGAACCAGAAGAAAAACCATTAGATGTAATTAGGTTGAAAATAGACATGGAAGAGTTGATTTTGGGAACAATTGGAACAGAAAAAGTAAAAAATTATCAGGATGATGAGATTATGTTTTTGTGCAAGAGTCTTACTTGGAGAGCTAGAAATTTACATGACAAATTGGAAGAGATTGCAGGTGAACTAGGAGTAGAATTTGTGAAAGTAAGGACGTTGCAGAAACCGTACAGAGTAGATTTTTGTGAGAAAGACATAGAGAATTTGAACACATCAGGAAGACTAACCCAAATAAAAGAGCTGATTGTTTTATTGAGAAAATGGGGTGATGTGGATAGATGGAGAAATAGATGGACAAAGAGGAATGAGAAAACAACAGATAAAGCATCTTTGGCTTTTGCAGTGACAGATAGGGAACCAGTTGCTAGGGAATACCCGATGAGAGAAACACCAGGTGGTAGTTATGTGCATGTTCCATGGACCAGACAGGATATACTGTCATTTACAAATGACTTTCCAAAATTGAGAGAGAAACCAGTAGAATGGTACAGACAAGTGGAGAGATTTGTTAAGGTGTCAAAAGTGCTGTGGATAGATCTAGATGGATTGTTTGATATAGTAGTGCCTGCTGATTTGTGGACAGAATGTAAGATTACCATTGACTGGCCAACTGTAGAATATCCAAGGGATGCTAAAACAGGAGCGCCAGGTCCAGAAGTGATGAGGAAGTATGATCAAGTAGTTACCTTTTTGAAGAATAAAATTCCACCAAAAGAAACAGATTGGGTAAAAATAGACAGAACAACACAGGAAAGCAAAGAATCAGTGCACGCCTATTATGAGAGATTGTTGTTGGTTATCAAACCACATAGTGGTTATGAGACACTAAGTGAGAAGGACATGAGTCATTTTGTATATAGGTTTGTGTATGGATTAACACCAGAGATAAGTGAAAGGATTAAGCAGCACTTGATAGGATGGCAGAATAGCACAGTGGATGAAGTTTTGAGATATGCTAAGTATTGTAGTGATGAAATTGAGAGTAAACAGCGTAAATTAAAAGAAAAAGCCATGTGGGCACAGGTAAAAGATGCAGAGAAGCAAGAAGCTCAATTGAATAATACTAGCAGTGAAACAGGACAGTTTAAATCCCGACCTAATATAGGTAAAGGAAACGGACAAATGAGCATAGATGAGGCAAAGAAAAAGTGGCCATGCAATAATTGCGGAAAGCTAGGACATTGGAGAAACAAGTGTAAAATTCCTCCAAAACCTAATGTGGAAAATCAATCATTAAATTCACAGGTGCAGAGTGAGGTAGTTACTCAACAAGGTCAGGTGTCACAACCACCACTTCCCAAGAGTGTTAACCAACAGAAATACAGTGCAGAAACAGGATTCTACGGAGGAGAACAGATAAAACAGTTGTCGCGTGCAGCTGACATTTCTCAATATTGGTTACGACAGAATGAAGATGATACAGATGAAAGTTCCTGACGGTGCCTAAGAGAGAGAGGGAAGAGTGCGAGCTTGGCGCAACTCCAGAGGTAGATCAGTCTGGTCCATTTGTGGATGGAGAAGTGAATGGTGCAAATGTAACATTCCTTGTTGACACTGGAGCTACCCGTTCTACTGTTAGGTCAGTGGAAATTCCAAATCTTCCTCTCTCAGGTGAACATATCCAAGTGGTTGGAGTTTCCAATCAGCAAATTGAAACGCCTCTTACTAGATTAGTAAAGGTAAGAATTGGTCCATTTAGTGAAATGCACCGATTTGTAGTGTGTGATTGTAGTCCCGTGAACCTTTTAGGACGCAATTTATTGTGCAAAATGAACTGCACAATTTATTGTACTCCAGACGGAATTGCATTTCAGACCCCAGATGAGGATGTGCTGTATAAAATGACAATGGTGAATTTAGAACCAGAAGTAAATGGTTTGTTTCCTGTATTTGATGCAGAGAAAATCCCAATTGAGTTAAAAAGAACAGTGAAAGAAGAAGTGTGGGACTTGACAGGAGAAGATGTAGGATTAATGAAAGGAGTAGATCCCGTAAAAATAACAGTAAAAGAAGGAACGAGTTACCCAAATACACCCCAGTATAAATTGACTCCAGAAATAATTGAAGGAATAACGCCAGTAATAAATAAAATGATTGAACAAGGGATTTTAAAAGAAATCATGAGCAGTCCATGTAATTCGCCAATAATGGGACTGAAAAAGCCAAACGGAACATATAGAATCGTACAGGATTTAAGAAAGGTAAACAAAATTGTTGTACCTTGTTGCCCAATAGTACCGAACCCTGCTGTGATTCTATACCAGATTCCACGTGAAGCAGAATGGTACACAGTAATTGATTTATGTCATGCATTTTTCTCTATTCCATTACATCCAGATAGCCAGCCAATATTTGCGTTTAGGTTTGGAGAGCGTATTTTGGCATGGTGCCGAATTCCTCAAGGGTACACAGAGAGTCCCTCAATCTTTAATCAGATCCTAAAGAAATCTTTGGAAGATTTAAGAATGCTGGAAAAGTCAGTAATGGTCAGTATATTGATGACCTACTGGTGGCATCAAAAACGAAAGAAGCATGTGTCAATGATACAATTGCTTTGCTGAATCATTTAGCAAAAAGAGGACATAAAGTGTCCCCTTCAAAATTGCAGTTTTGTCAACAAGAAGTCCAGTATTTAGGGCATAAAATTGAGAAAGGAGTGCGAAAGGTAACGACAGAAAGAACAAAAATGATTCAAGGAATGAGAGCTCCAATGACACAAAGAGAAGTAAGAATGTTTTTGGGAATGGTTGGATATTGTCGACAATGGATAAGCGGTTTTTCACTAATTGCTAAACCATTGCAGAAACTGGCAAAGAAGGATGTTAAAGATCTTTTTGAAATGAATGATGAAGAAATGAAAGCATTCAGAGAGTTGAAAAAGAAGTTGTGTGAGGCTCCAGCATTGGGAATGCCTGACTATGAGAAAGATTTTGAGCTGTATTGCAGTGAAAGAGATGGATGTGCATTTTCAGTTTTGGTGCAGAGACATGGAACTATGAAAAGACCAATTGCATATTTTTCAGCTGTTTTAGACCCTGTAGCGAAAGCGTTGCCAGGATGTTTGAAAGCAGTTGCTGCTACTTGTGTGAGTCTGGAACAGAGTGAAGGCATAGTGATGGGGTATCCATTGAGAGTGTATGTTCCCCATTCTGTGGAAATTCTCTTGACAAGAACAAAAACCCAATACATGACACATAGTCGGCTGACTAGGTATGAAAAGGTAATTTTGAGTGCAGATAATGTGACCATTGACAGATGTATGAATGTGAATCCTTCAACATCATTGCCAGATGAAGAGAATGTGATTGAAATGGATGAAGTAGATCACGATTGTCTGAATGTGCTCGAATACTGTACAAAACCAAGAGCTGATATACGAGATGAGCCTTTGAAAGAATCAGATTATATTCTGTTTGTGGATGGCTCATGTTTGAGAACGAGTGATGGAGTTCTAAGTGCAGCATATGCAGTTTGCACAGTAGCAACTGTATTGGAAGCATCTTGTCTTAAAGGTGTACGGTCTGCCCAAGTTGCAGAATTAGTAGCTCTGATTCAAGCATGTAAGTTGGGAAGAAATGTACGGGTTACGATTATGACTGACAGCCAGTACGGCTTTGGGGTCGTGCATGATTTTGGTCAGATTTGGTCACAAAGGGGTTTCTTGACGTCTGCAGGGACGCCCATCAGAAATGGAGATTTTGTGAAAAAGTTGCTTGAGGCGATACAGCTGCCTAAACAGATCGCTGTTGTGAAGTGCAATGCACATAAAAATAGGGAAGACTACATTACCGTTGCCAAAAGATATGCTGACGAGATGGCACAGTACTGTGCAAAGAATGTGGTTTCTTTGAATAAATGTCGCGAAAGAGAGCATATTTCTTGTCCTTTGCTTTTTACTAACTCTATTGAAACATGGGATGAGGTGAGACAGTTACAAGAAGCTGCAGAAGACGAAGAAAAAGATACTTGGCTAAAAGCAGGATGTAGAAAACATGAAGAAACTGATGTATGGGTTTACAGGGATGAGAGACCAGTTATGCCTGATAGCATGATTTCGGACATGGCACGGATGTACCATGGGCAAGCCCATATTGGGAGAGATTCAATGATCAGACTTTTTAGACAAACATGGTACAATCCAAAATTCAGAGCCATAGCTGAGAGTCTTTGTCAGAGATGTCTTATTTGTCAACAGTTAAATCCAGGAAGAAAGACAGTAGTGAGTCTAGGAAGAATAGGACGAGAAGGGGGTCCTTTCACTAGAATGCAAATGGATTTTATTGAAATGCCACCTTGCAGCAGATTGAGGTATGTTCTAGTGGTTGTCTGTTTGTTTTCACGTTGGGTGGAGGCATATCCAACAAGAAGGAATGATAGTATCACAGTAGCAAAACCTTTGCTGCGAGAATTCATTCCTAGGTATGGTTTTCCAGTCACGATTGAAACAGATAGAGGAACACATTTCCAAAACGAATTAGTTAAACTGATTTGTGAAGCACTTAGTATTAAACAGAAACTGCATTGTGCATACAGACCAGAGGCTTCTGGAATAGTAGAGCAAGTGAATGGGACGATCAAGAACAGGTTAGGAAAAATGTGTCAAGCTACAGGACTCAAATGGCCAGATGCTCTGCCATTAGTTCTGATGACAATCAGAAGTATTCCGGAAAGGAAGACTGGACTCAGTCCACATGAAATAATCATGTGACGAGCAATGAGACAAGCACAAGTACCTGTCAACAAGCTATTGACTATAACTGATGATCTAGTACTGGATTATTGCAAAGGATTGGCTGATGTGGTGCGTTCTGTGTTTCATCAGGTTGGACCGGATGCGACCACTCTTGAAAGAAAACCAGCACACGACTTGAATCCAGGAGATTGGGTTCGAATAAAAGTCCACCGGAGAAGAAACCGTTTGGTTCCTCGCTGGGACGAACCACGACAAGTGATCCTAGTGACGACCACCGCAGTAAAGTGTGCAGGAGTGAAACACTGGGTACATGCCAGCCACACCATAAGAGTTCCAGAACCTAAAGATCGACATGTGAGTCGGCATCTGGAAATATCTGATAACAGTTCAGCATCAGAAAGAGAAGAGGAGACAAACAGGGTGTCAGAACCTGAAGATCGACCTGTAAGTCGACATCTGGAAGACCCAACTACAAGTGCAACGATAGAAGAAGAAGAGGAAATAGAAGAAATAGCTGAAGTTCCAGAATTTGAAGATCGACCTGTAAGTCGACATCTGGAAATATCTGACACCAGTTCAGAATCTGATACAGAACATTCGGAAAGTGAAGAAATTCTAAAAAGAAAGTGGAATTTTGAAAGCATAAGAGAAGAAACTGAGCCAGAAGATAGTGACAGTGAGCAACCAAGTACAAGTTGTGGTAAAATTCCTTCGAAGATAATATTAATAGATGAAGAAGGGAGAGTTTCAAACCAAAAGCTAGAAAAATCGGAAAAATCCCGAGGAGCAGTAGGGACAGATAGTCAAACACAAGAACAGGGAAATTTAGAAGCAGATAGAGAAACTGACACAAATTCGGAAGAACCTCGAGGAGGGACAGGAATAGGTGAACGAAGGAAGATAAGAAAAGAACAACAAGTAGATGAAAGTGAAATTATAAGCTTCAAAATAAGAGGAAATAACGAAAGAATTGAAACAGAGTCTGAAGAAAGTGGAGAAGAAAGAAATGAAAAACCAGAGACAAGAAAAAGAAATTGGAAAACAGAAAGAGAGGAAAAAGGAAGTGAAGCAAAAAGGCCAAGAAAAGGAGACAATTGGCCCAACGAAGTAAGAAAATTAAGATACAGAATCATAAGGTTGGATGGAAAAAGTGCTGAACAAGTGAATGAAATAACAAGTCAGAAAGAGCAAGAAAAACAAGGTGGAAAACACTTGCAGAAAACGAAAAGAATAAAGAAAGTAAATCAAAAGTATAGATCGCCTGAATGGTTGTATCGTGCTTTGACTAGTCATAAAGAAGAGAAGAACAAAGAAGAATTGAACACTCACGAAAACCCAGAACAAAGAAACCTGATGGGAAAAAGTGAAGTGCAACAAACCTAAAGCAACAAACCTGAAGAAGTTTTAGATAGTTTACCGGATTTTGACCAAACACTGAACTGACGAATTTACCGGATGTGACAAAGAAAGAATTCTGAGAAAGAATTAAAAGAAAGTACCAAGCAAAGACAAAATATTGGAAGTACAGAGTGGCAAGCAAGTCATTTCTGAGGTGTAGTGACACAATTTTCTAGAAAACAAATAAATAAGGTTAGAGGACAAAATGGAGAATACTAGAGATAGAAAGTGTAGATGTGAGTTTTTAAGTAGATGGTGCAAGATGTGTTGTTTTTGTACAGGTTTATTAATAACAGTATGGGTGGTTTTAGCAATAACTATTCCAATTAGTTTAGCTGTAGTGGAAAAGTCTAATAACACTGAGAAAGAAAAAGGAGCTAACACTAAAGAGCCAATTATTTTAAAGAATAGTGCAGAATTACATAAGGACAAATCAATAACAGATTTTTCAAAAAATGTTTTTACAAAATTATTATATGAGTATGTAAAAACGATGGATGTAAGAGATTGCTATGTTTGTATGCAGTTGCCTGCATCTGTAGCAGAGGGTGTGACTTATCATCACCTCCCTTTGACGTATGGAATAACATGTAGGGGCCGATTCCGATCTCGGTCGGAGGCGCACCCAATACCATTCGGTCGGGAAAAAAGCCATGCGAAAGCCTGTTTCCCGACCGATCCGTACAGTACACCGAACGAGCAAGTACGATGCGCACAACAGCAAAATATCCGGCCGAGCCGTACTCACCCAAACCAGGTCCTGTTCTCCGACCGAGGCGAATCCGGAAATGCCGAATCGAGTCGCACGGAAGGAAAAATGCAGCCCCGTCCGGCCGGACAAGTACGATGCGCTTTCCGTACGCTCCGAACCCGTCGCTACGCACGGCACGTCAAAGCATCCGGGAGAGGCGCACATAAGCTCCGATTCGCGCCACAACACGATCCACGGCTCCGAGACGAACACGGCACTGACGAGGACGACGCGAAGCGACGAGGACGAGGCGAAGCGACGAGGACGACGCCAAGCAACGAGAAGGACGAACGACACGAACCAACCATTAATCCCTTCGTCCCGATCATACCAATATTCTACATTTACTAACGGAACAGGCACGGACGCGTACGGCGCAGAAGGTAAGCCAGACACCAACCACAAAACACATACAACACGTACACGACACATCACACACACACACGGGGATGCTGAATATACTTACACCAGCAACAGCAGCACCATAGGGGCGGGATGCCCATCACCAATGCCACATATGCACACAGGGGCCTGAATGCGCACCACCACCCCTACCCAGGGGGCTGGATGCCTACCACTACTACCACCCTTAGCCAGGGGGCTGGATGCCTACCACTACTAGCACCCTCACCCAGGGGGGCTGGATGCCTACCACCACTACCACCCTCACCCAGGGGGGCAGGATGCCTACCACTACTACCACCCTCACCCAGGGGGGCTGAATGCCTACCACTACTACCACCCTCACCCAGAGGGGCTGGATGCCTACCACTACTACCACCCTTAGCCAGGGGGGCTGGATGCCTACCACTACTACCACCCTTAGCCAGGGGGCTGGATGCCTACCACTACTACCACCCTCACCCAGGGGGGCTGGATGCCTACCACCACTACCACCCTCACCCAGGGGGGCAGGATGCCTACCACTACTACCACCCTTAGCCAGGGGGCTGGATGCCTACCACTACTACCACCCTCACCCAGGGGGGCTGGATGCCTACCACCACTACCACCCTCACCCAGGGGGGCAGGATGCCTACCACTACTACCACCCTTAGCCAGGGGGGCTGGATGCCTACCACTACTACCACCCTTAGCCAGGGGGGCTGGATGCCTACCACTACTACCACCCTTAGCCAGGGGGGCTGGATGCCTACCACTACTAGCACCCTCACCCAGGGGGGCTGGATGCCTACCACCACTACCACCTTCACCCAGGGGGGCAGGATGCCTACCACTACTACCACCCTTAGCCAGGGGGGCTGGATGCCTACCACTACTACCACCCTTAGCCAGGGGGCTGGATGCCTACCACTACTACCACCCTTAGCCAGGGGGGCTGGATGCCTACCACTACTAGCACCCTCACCCAGGGGGGCTGGATGCCTACCACCACTACCACCCTCACCCAGGGGGGCTGGATGCCTACCACCACTACCACCCTCACCCAGGGGGGCAGGATGCCTACCACTACTACCACCCTTAGCCAGGGGGCTGGATGCCTACCACTACTACCACCCTTAGCCAGGGGGGCTGGATGCCTACCACTACTACCACCCTCACCCAGGGGGGCTGGATGCCTACCACCACTACCACCCTCACCCAGGGGGGCAGGATGCCTACCACTACTACCACCCTTAGCCAGGGGGCTGGATGCCTACCACTACTACCACCCTTAGCCAGGGGGCTGGATGCCTACCACTACTACCACCCTTAGCCAGGGGGGCTGGATGCCTACCACTACTACCACCCTTAGCCAGGGGGGCTGGATGCCTACCACTACTAGCACCCTCACCCAGGGGGGCTGGATGCCTACCACCACTACCACCCTCACCCAGGGGGGCAGGATGCCTACCACTACTACCACCCTTAGCCAGGGGGGCTGGATGCCTACCACTACTACCACCCTTAGCCAGGGGGGCTGGATGCCTACCACTACTACCACCCTTAGCCAGGGGGCTGGATGCCTACCACTACTAGCACCCTCACCCAGGGGGGCTGGATGCCTACCACCACTACCACCCTCACCCAGGGGGCTGGATGCCTACCACCACTACCACCCTCACCCAGGGGGGCAGGATGCCTACCACTACTACCACCCTCAGCCAGGGGGGCTGGATGCCTACCACTACTACCACCCTTAGCCAGGGGGGCTGGATGCCTACCACTACTACCACCCTTAGCCAGGGGGCTGGATGCCTACCACTACTAGCACCCTCACCCAGGGGGGCTGGATGCCTACCACCACTACCACCCTCACCCAGGGGGAGCAGGATGCCTACCACTACTACCACCCTCACCCAGGGGGCTGGATGCCTACCACTACTACCACCCTCACCCAGGGGGGCTGGATGCCTACCACTACTACCACCCTTAGCCAGGGGGGCTGGATGCCTACCACTACTACCACCCTCACCCAGGGGGCTGGATGCCTACCACCACTACCACCCTCACCCAGGGGGGCAGGATGCCTACCACTACTACCACCCTCACCCAGGGGGGCTGGATGCCTACCACTACTACCACCCTCACCCAGGGGGGCAGGATGCCTACCACTACTACCACCCTCACCCAGGGGGGCTGGATGCCTACCACTACTACCACCCTTAGCCAGGGGGGCTGGATGCCTACCACTACTACCACCCTTAGCCAGGGGGGCTGGATGCCTAACACTACTACCACCCTCACCCAGGGGGGCTGGATGCCTACCACCACTACCACCCTCACCCAGGGGGGCAGGATGCCTACCACGACTACCACCCTCACCCAGGGGGGGCTGGATGCCTACCACTACTACCACCCCCAGTCATAGGATGGACAATGCATGACACAACCAGCACACCACAACCTAGGGAATGCAAGATAAAGACATCCCCCCACCACCATGACAAGCGTGTGTAGGCTGTGTCAAATGCCTACAACACCGAACATGACTTTGAACATACAATGTGACCCCCTAGCACATGTGCCACACATATATGTGTGTGGCACCCACAATGCAAGCAGCCCATGACCATTGTGGCAATGGGGCCTAAACCCCCATCATCACAGTGACCAAAAGGTAAGTGTGGGGTCCATAGCTGAAGCACATTTTGACCATTGTGGCAATGGGGTCTAAACCCCCATCATCACAGTGACCAAAAGGCAAGTGTGGGGTCCATAGCTGAAGCACATTTTGACCATTGTGGCAATGGGGTCTAAACTCCCATCATCACAGTGACCAAAAGGCAAGTGTGGGGTCCATAGCTGAAGCACATTTTGACCATTGTGGCAATGGGGTCTAAACCCCCATCATCACAGTGACCAAAAGGCAAGTGTGGGGTCCATAGCTGAAGCACATTTTGACCATTGTGGCAATGGGGTCTAAACCCCCATCATCACAGTGACCAAAAGGGAAGTGTGGGGTCCATAGCTGAAGCACATTTTGACCATTGTGGCAATGGGGTCTAAACCCCCATCATCACAGTGACCAAAAGGTAAGTGTGGGGTCCATAGCTGAAGCACATTTTGACCATTGTGGCAATGGGGTCTAAACCCCCATCATCACAGTGACCAAAAGGGAAGTGTGGGGTCCATAGCTGAAGCACATTTTGACCATTGTGGCAATGGGGTCTAAACCCCCATCATCACAGTGACCAAAAGGTAAGTGTTGACAAAGAAAGAGCTGCAACTGCCAAACTGCATGGATCATTCCTGGTCACAGAACCAAAAACTCATCTGTGGCAAAGTAGTGTTTGTGTCCCATTGCAACATAAATTGGGTGAGCCAAATACTGCAGTGCAAATGAGACATTCCTTTGGCCATGTGCAGACAAACAACACCCATGGTGGCTGACACCGTCAACATTCATCAATGACACAATGACAGAAGTGACCATCAGAATGCAGAACCACATATTTGCACCAATGGGCACACAAATGCAGATATCCTGTGGAGACAGCAGATGTGAGGTGAACAGATACCATACCATGGCAGCAATGGGACACACAAACCATGATCACTGTGCTGACCGATGACCTAGGAGTCCCAGGGACAGCAGGGGAAACACACCAAACAACATACAGCCAATGGCACACCCAAGATATGCCAATGCAGTGGTGCAGATGCACAAACACAAACAGGCAGACCAACACTGTCATCATACACAGCAGGTGAGGGGGGGTGCCAGTGTCCCCAGGTAACCACACAACACATGAGGAGAGCTGAATACCAATCATACAGATGTGCATACACTGCCACACTAAGGTAACTCATGGATCCAAATCCCCTATGTGGGCAAGCAGGCATTGTCAGATGAGAGGGAGCACAAAACACACATGTCACACAGGAACGTAGGAACAACAACTGACACAGCAAGACACAGACACACCACAGCACCACCCCCAGGGCCCCCACAATGTGGTGACCCTTGGCTGCATAAAAATCCCACTCTGATGACAAAGCTGAATGTGGTTCACACTGTGAACCACAGTCATGTGTCCTGAGCAACAAACTACCATCACACCGACACAAGCACAAATCAATCAGCATGGCCAGTAAGCCAAGGCCAACATGGAGGCAGGGGTCTAGCTGGGCAACAACTCCCATCTGCACACACTCAAGACCACACCCCTCGACCTCCAACAATGTGCAGCAGTGAAGTACACATGCACTGGTGACATTGCACATGCACCCATGACTATTCCAGGGTGGTGGGTGGGAACCAAGGTGCAGAAACACATCACACATGGCCACTCAACAAGACTCCTGAATGTCTGACACACTGCACACTACGCTGTACATGGACATGACGGCAATACTACACCAACCAATGGGATCCCAGCCACAGTCACACACCAATGAAGAAGCCAAGGTCACCCACAAAGAACACACATAGACAACAACCAACATCGCAGCCCGGACCCTGAGGAGTGCCAGCAGTCACACACACAACGTGTCACAATAACTTAAAGATAACACGAACTGAAAATCACATGACAGGGGCAAACAACAAGTGCCAAGGGGAAACCTGACTGTGACCCATCTGCGTCTGCACACAAACTCAGCCCTGACAGCAAACACACCTATGGGTGACACCCTGATGACCAGTAATGTGCCATGCACCCACATCACAGAGAACACAGGGAGAAGACTTTGGGGGAACATAGCTCAAGTCAGCAAGCATCACAAACAGGTACAACACTAGGGATCACAGCATGCGCAGATAAATGGAAGTGAACACACAGACATGCACATACAACACACACCTTGGGCGCAGGCAATGTCACACGTGTACACACTGCCATGAGGGGACTCCACTCCTGTGTGAGGAAAGCTGTGCCATATGTTGCCTCAGTAGGGCCCCATCATGTCAGCTGAGCACTTGGTCACACAATCAACAATTAGCACCAAATGAGGGCTCCCGTCACATCAGCCTGGTCATAGATGTGCCAACGGAATCATCAGCACAGATCCAACACACTTGTATAGCAATGTTGCACTGACTACACGGATGAGTCCTTCCCCATTGATGCCCAAACCTGCATGTCCAGTGGAGATGGCAACACGGTCAGGGAAGTAGACAAATCCAACAATGGCAGGCACAACAGATGTGCAGGGGTGGAAGCCACAGATATGAAATTGCTAATGTAAGTAGGAAATCCCATTGCCAAATACTGAACACATGACACCCTCAGATGCTGCTATGGATGACATGGATACACCACATGATAGGACACATTCCCCCTGGACCACATGGGTTCCTGCACAGTAACACTTCATAATCATGAGACCAGATATCACCATCACTGCAGCAAGGGCATGGTTAGCAGCACCAACAACATGTACATCTGAAGCATGAGCACTAGAGAAAAGAAAGTTGCTTTATTCAGCATATGTGTTGAATGAAAACGACGTCCAGAAAAAAAGAGCAAAGGCCAATGGCCAGTCCATTGTCAAAGTTCAAACAGGGTGACACTGGCAGATGTCACCCTACGCATGCCTGCACAAAACCAGGGACAATCCACTAGGAGGGGCAACCGGGGGGCAGGCCAGGCACCGCAGGGACAGGATCAGGGCTCACCAGGGGGAGTCAGGGAAGGGGTGGTGGGTGCTGGAGAGACACTGACAACTGCAGTGGAGGTGTCTGACATGGTGTGTGCCGGCACAACTGGGGGGCATGACTCAGATGTCGTGGGTGCCGGCACAACTGCAGTGGACCCTGCAGATGGAGTGGACAGGTCCGCCACTGCAGTGCCCAAGTCAGACAGGGCGGTAGTGGACTCCACTGCAGTGCCTACCTCCAGGGGAGGAGAATGGGGAACAGGCAAGGTGGGTTGGACAGAGGGGGAGGACACCCTCACCACATCAGTGGCACAGACAAGCGCAGCGGGGGTGTGGTGCTGGGAGAGCAAGTGGCAGGGGGAGAAGGCCGGAGCCTCTTGGGGATGGTATATTTGTGGGTGGGGGAACCTGGGGCAGGGTGTGGTGGGGGCACCTGTGGAGTGGGGGCCTGAGGGATGGAGGAAGGAGACCTGGTGCTTGAGCTGCAGGGCGGTGGCGGGGTCTTGCTCTTAGGACTCCGGGGGGACTTGCGGGTGGGGGCCTCAGTCCGTCTGCGCCTGGGGGAGGGTGTCCGGGGGCGAGGGGCACTCTGCTCCGTGTGGGTGTGCTTCCTCTTCCCCCGGGATGCTGGAGCAGCTTCATCGGTGGGGAAGAGGCCGAGGTCACAGAGGAAGAGCTGCTGTGACTTTGGGGTTGCAGGTGAGGCAAGGGAGGGTGCTTTGGAGGGAGAGGGAACTGAGGACTGCGCAGTGCATGTGGATGCGTGTGTGTGTTCCAGGGCCCCATCCCCTGTGAGTCTGGCTTCAGTCCCCTGAATTTGCGTGCGTGTGCGTTTTGTCATTGGCGTGTGTGTCAGTGTGCTGGATGTGTGTGTGCTGGTGTGTGCCTGTGCCGGTGTGTGTGTGCTTGGGATGGGTAAGGTGCTGGGGAGTGTGGATGGAGCAGAGGCAGGAGGGGTGAGGGACCGTTTGAGGAGGGACACTGCTGCCGTCAGGGAGGAGTCCATGGACCTATTGCCCCTCTGTAGGTCAGACATGCCCGATGAGATGCCCTCCATGAACGACACCAGCTGAGTCAACAGCGCGGTGTGCGCATGGAGGACACTCAGCATGGCTGTCTGGCCTACATGGAGCTGGCGAAGGAGGTACACAGACTCCTCACTCAGGGCAGCAGGGGACACAGGGGCAGGGGGTGCGGTGCCTGGCCCAAAGGAGACACGCTCCCGGACATGGGAGCCTCCACGGACCTGGGGAATGGGAGCCGATGGGAGGGCGGTGGTGGTGCTGGTGGTGGCGGGGACAGCAACACTAGCTGGGGTGTGGTGGCTGCTGACACCCGCCTCCACAAGGGAGTCATCCTCCGAGTTGCTCTGGTCCTCAGCTGAGGTGGATGCTGCTGAGGACTCCTCGGTGTGGCTCCCCTCGCCCTCCGTGCCACTGGGTCCCTCCGACCACTCCTCGGCTGCTGACCCAGTCTGGCTCTCTGGCTCCTCCTGGTCCGTGGAGCTGTCCCCTTCCGTGGCCGTGGATGTATCTGCAAACAATGGGGAAACAGACAGACATCAGTCACCTGCACAAAACGCACACACCACTGTGAGCACAGCACATCACAGAGCAAGCCCTGGCATCATTAGTTGTACATTGCTAAAGTAC